>RXPK01000006.1:1056510-1103241 GCA_004143645.1 Protaetia brevitarsis
CCGTTGGAATTGTTAAACAAATGGTTATTATTCCAGCCAGCTCCGCGACCGATGCACGAAAAAAACAATAGTTCCAAATGATCTTGCGAAATTTTGATATTTTAATCTGCTTTATTGTTGAATATTTAAATAAACTTATCTTTTTCTAAAAAATGTTCGTAGGTTTTAAAAATATTATTTGTAATACTTAACCATTTTGTCTGCAAGGACTAAAACACACTAAAACAGTTAAGTGATAGAACTTTATTAACATTAGCAACAATAACTATTATAAATTCATCGATCTCATCGTCTGAAAAAAATAGAATCTATCGTTATCAAATAACATTTCTTCATTTGTTGTTTCTTCTTCAATATCCCCGCCTCTACTCGCTTCTTTTCAATGTTTTCCTTATTCGTTTTTTCATTGGGCGTTTAATCGTATATGCAACATTTCTGTTATAAAGTTGGTGATAAGATAGGAGGTAAAATTATATAGTAAATCTACTAATTTTCCATTTCAATTTTATTTTGGTGGTTTAGGATATAATGGTTGAAGTTTTTGGGTAGCAGGTCTACCTTTAGCTTTTGAAGACCAATCCACCTCGTAAAAACTCAACAAACTCATTTAAGGTATCTTTGAATTTCATCACGAAAGGGTGTGTTTTTTTTACTCTGATCCACTTTAATTTTCTCCAGTTAACAGTTTACTCCTTATATTTTTTGTAATACCTGCGATTTCAGAAAAGAGAAAAAGTCATCTCGTTTTCATTTCACTAACTTCAAACTTCTTGCAAGTTTGCTTAATGCTGTGCCGCAGTCACTGGGAATAAATATATGGGAATGTGACGTTTGTGCTTTTCTATTAAACCAGAATCTTCATCGCACTCCCTATATGTGTGGCGAGGTTCTAAAAATTTGTGATCAACCACTTCCACTCCAGTATTATTCACAACGAACATCCAAAATTTAAGAATGTTCTTGTTCTTATTTTGACCTCCACATGAGTCACTTGAAAGCTATTAATATTTTTCACCGTTGGTGACAATTCCTTTAATAAACTTTAGCAAACATGAAGCCACTTCGGATGATCCTCTTGATCAGTCCATATAATACATATGAGCTTTGTTATTGCCAAGATCGTGTACTCCAAAATTATAATGGTGCCAAAACGAAGTTCTCATGTAGTAAATCCGTGTTTGTGTTAAAACTGGGGTAGGTAAAGTTTTCTGATGGGCGAAACAAAACGCTATCGTACCATTTGATTCTTTTGCAGCATTCTTTGTGCATCTTTTCGCTTCGAGTGCTTTCTCGGCTTTACGCTGATGTAGATCTCTTTCCGCTTCTATAATTTTCATATCCTTTTCACCTTGTTTTAGCAATATATTTAACCTGTCACATGTGTCAGTGTGAGGTTGATGAAACGACAAATTAAATGTTGTATTAAATATGTGACGATAATGCCATTCTTTAACCGGTTTTCGTTGTTTTTCTACACAAAGTTCCTGATATCATGCATACATTTTTTTTATATTTAAATAAGAGGGTAAGTATTTTTTATGTGGATTTTGGATTCGAGTATAATGACTTGTATTTAGGGAACAGGTTTATGTGTTCTTCCACAAAATTGCGATCGTCATCAGTATAGTTCTTCGTCGGCAAACAAATTAAAAACATGCTGCGCTTGCATTATTTGGGACATTTATAAGAAGCCCTGTTTTATCTCGGAACTCAAAGTCCTTTAGCGAATAGTTTCCGGTAAACCTCAAACACTGTGACGTAATCTGTTTCAACTACATCTTACTAAGGAAAATACGGTTTTACGGATAGTTTTATAAATGTGTATAATAATTAGAACTTACCCGTTAATTCTTCATTACTGTTCTCCTCTATACTTTCTTCATCAGAATATTCAATATTGCTGTCATTATCATCTTCAGAACTGTAGAGTTCGAAATCAGTATCATCTTCGTTAGAATTGACCTCAAGATTCCAAATATCTTCTAGTTCTTTATCCGATAAAAACCTTTTTCTATTATAACTCGAAGTTGACACTTTACCCTCCATTTCCATTTATGTAGGTACAATGTCACACACACTACAGCCGAGATACATCGGTAGGTACACACAACCAATTATCATCGCTAGACCACATGACCGCCGGCGTCCAAACCGAAATAAATATGTGTAACGTCCTCTATTGAGGTATTAAGAAAACGAATGAAACCTAAACTGCTCAATTAGAGCCTAACCGGTGCGAAACAAGATAGCGTGGTTAGAAGATTTATTTTTCATCGTATGGCGCCCCAGTAACGCTAATCGTTTGTCCGCCGGCGGCCACGTGGCAGTCAACGTGTTAAGTATATAACATACATGTCATTGGTTTTAGAATTAATGAATGTGAAAGATAAACACTAGACGTTAAAATAATTCGAAGAATTTAATGTAAACCACAGTTTATAAATTCCACTACCGAATAGAAAGCCCTCTCTATTAGCACAGTTTTCAACCATCGCAGAACATATCCGGGCGGGTGTAATGTGACACTGGACGGGATCTTGTTATAAAGTTTTATGCAGCTGCTGTTTGTGCTCGTTTCACTCTTACGTATCGGATGGAATGGCAGCATTAATTTGTTCTTCTGGTGCCATGAAGGCGATGCCAGTGGTCTGCATACTTATTGCGATTTGCCAGGACGTATTCGACAGCTAAGAAAGATGTGTACTACATGGAATTGTAAATATGGCACTATGTTAAAGAGATCTTTGCAGCTGTGTGGTCTGATCCCAAAATACTGTACAAAAGCCCGAATTGCTGGTTTTTTGTAGTCAGGTAGGGTGCATTATCAATAACTAGCAGTTGATTAGCAGGTAAAATCGGCAACAGTGGGTTTCTGCCCATTCATACAATTTTCTGATTCATATCTGCATGATAATCCCCTGTTTTTGTCCTGTAAATTATTTATAGATAAACATAGTTTTAAAAACAAGCAAAATAATTACAATACCTGATTGAAAAATTGATAGCCCATCGGAAATGAAACCATTTTCACCTCCAGCATAGACAATAATAAGTCGTGACCCTCGATTCTGGCTTAAGTCTTGCGCTGTTCTTCATCATACCATCCGTTTGACTGACAGTGACTGCTGTGATATATGAGGAACCGTTTTTTCAAAACTGGAATATCCAATGAACCGCATTGTGAGAAAAACAAAAAACAACAGCAGTCTGACCGGGGTAAGGTTTTCGAATACCTGTTTTTGGCATACAGAGTAGGCATGTATTGTTACAACATTATATCCAAAATAATTATTTTTATTTAAAAAAAGTAGACATGGTTTATAGAAAAAAAAAATGTTTATACATGTCTCATTTGCTTGAACTTCTTGGACTTGTTGGGTTTTGGTGAACACTAAGATGGAGATGGTCCGGATTTGGTTGGTCAATGAATGCAATTGCTTAGTTATTCGCTTTTATTCATGTTAAACACAATGGAAATGGTACACTAAGCAATAAAGAAAAAATACGAACTATTAGTACACACTTATAAGAACGCAAATCGTTCAGAACGCCGACAATATTTAAAAGTAAATAGGAATGGTGTAATCTCTCTCCCATACAATCGCATTTTCCTCACTTCCGTTGTCTTCTTCTAGGTTCTTCGATAGTTTGGAGGCCGTCTTCATTAAAAAGTTTTTTCGTAAATATTAAATTTGGGTTGATTTTGCCATTTAACTTCATCTTTGTTGAATTGTTTATCTAGAAGAAATTTTACGTTTTCTTTCTTTTCTGCAGATATACTTTTGCCCAATGGAAGTTTTTCTAATTTTAAGTTATCTTCTTTTTTGCCTCTTTTTATTAATGAAATATAGATTCGGTCGGAACCATCTTTAAATTTATAGGAAGGGGTTGTAAAATATTTTATCGTATTTGTATTGTTTCTTAAAGATTCCTTCTTCAAGAAGCACCGTTTCGAGTCTTTTATTCCCGGCATCTTGTTGTAAATTTGTAGAAGGCCCTTTATGTTATAGAGGTGCCAGTCTTTCCCTAGTATTTTAACACTTCCCACTTCCTGGCACACCTCATGATATTCTTGAGGATTAACGATGATTGGTTTGCCTTTTAACAATTTCTCCAATCCGGCCAAATGCTCGGTCCGCTGGTAGGAAGTTATGACCGCTACTGGGAAATGGCAGTATAAAGCTTCATTGAATTGATCTAGGAGCCTTCTACACATAACTAATAGCTTAAAAGTGTATGATTGGGCATTCCAGTTTGCCACCACACCATCACAAAAAAGCCTAACTTTAAATAACACCTTTTTGAAGGTTATGGATGTTAGATGGTGCAACAATGCCTGATCCAATCTCTATTGCGCCTCTACTAGCCCTCTGTTTCGTTCCCAGTACAAAATACAGATGCTTAGAGTTAATATCAATACAACAAAAGCTGATAAAACTGATCTGCACGCTTATAGAAAGCTTCTTGCATTGGAGATTTGGGCAGGGGTGCACCTGTTGCAGGTCAAAGCAGAGAGTGAAGCTATCAAGATGCTCTTCTTTCACTAACGTTAAGAATGTGTTCGCCTTTACTTGATGAACTTTTAACTCTGCTTTCAAAGCACTATTGTCGTTTCTTTTCTTAATAGCGTTTTCAGATTTAGCATGTACTGCAAACATCAGTCGTAGGAGACGAAAATCCGATGTTATATTCCCAGTAGAATATTCTTTTGAACATAGATAAAGTAACTTTATTTTTTTTTCACAATTAGCATTATGCAGCCTACATAATAAATAAATAAATAAAGCGTTGATTTGATTTTGAATAAAAAGAAGGAATAAGCAATAACAAAAATAAACGAAACCAACCTGTCATACTCATCATTTGGATTCCATAGATCAATAATTCTTCTGATACTGCTTCAGCGGCAGGAAAACATTCTACACCTTGCGAGTCCTAGTCATACGTTCTAAACTGAAGTAAAACAAGTGTAAATTATATAGATACTACTCTTCAAGTTTACTATTTCCGACATAATCATAGATCTTTTTACAGACAGCTGGACGAGTTTGGGTGCTTGTTTCCTTAGTGAAATGACTGTTATCTACTTCCATTTGACAGTCTACAAATAAATATAAAAACAAAGTAAATTTTATCCTGAATTTATAGTAATTATAAACTCACTTCACATAACTAATGGATTACTTTGAGATCACGTGTTTTTTCATTTGCTTACGGGGAATATATTTCTTATCAATGAGTTTAAATATTGACGGCTTTGCATCTTTTTTAGGAGCTTCCTATTAAATGACGACTCCAGATAACTGTCAACAGTAAAATGATGACTAATATGACTATAATCGTATAGTAAGTGAGCTGCAAACGTCTGGCTTTGCATTTCTAGATATTATTATCTAGTATATTAGTAGCACGATATATCTGTTAGAATAAAATAATTTACGATTATAGTAAAAGAAAATGCAATGGGAAGTAATTGTAGTGGAGGATTATTTATAAATAGCAATAAAAACAAAAAAAAAATAGCAAGCTAAACACTCGTTCGATTGTCTTCAGTTTCGGATAAAACAGTCATATCATCATCACCAACAGGATGATTTACTACCTGATTTCACTGCATTCCTCTAAAAGTATCTCTGAAGAAATAAAGACGATCGTCGGTCTTCCAATCCGAATCGAAATGTTTGTCTAGTAAAGATGAAATTCCTTTTATTTTATCGTGTTTAACTCTTCGGTCCATACTCACCGGTCTATTTGACTAAACTTCTTGCTTTTTTTTTTGCAGATGCCCTTGGCAACAGAAACGTCACTATTGTAAAATGGTTCGCCTCTGACAAGAACGGATCCATTACTGGATTTTGAAAAAAAATATGGGTCTCATAGAACATAATTCTATGGACAGTACAAAAAATAATAAGCATATGCATAGAAATACGAAATTTATGGATATTCATTATTTCTCAAATAATACGATGTTCAAATTCATTGTTCGTACTATTATCGGCAATACACTCTGCTAATCTTCTTGTCATAGATGCAACTAGATTTTCGTAATAATTAGTGCCTCGAAATTTCTCCCAAATATTTTGCACTTGTTGAGTGAGGTGTGCGACATTTCTTTGTCGAACATCATGTTGCTCCAAATCCTCCCATAGATGCCCACATATTGTCTATAGGATTAAGGTCGGGGGATATTGCAGGTCAATCCAACAACTTCCAGTCATTATTATCAACGAACCACCTTTTTACAATTCCAGCAGTATGTATCGGGCTGTTGTCCTGTATAAAAGTAATTACTTCCACCTCAGCTTCTGGATATATGGCCCTTACAAAAGGCTTCAACACTTCTTCTAATACCTGGACGTAGTGCTCTGACGTGAAGCGAGGTGGTGTTACATTTATCAATGCTCCAGGACTTCCATCGCACATCCACCCCAAATAACCGGCTGTTATTCTGCCTGCAGTGAAATGTTGTCTTATGTTTTCTACATTATATCTAGCATTTTTTCGTCTCCATAAGACAACAGCAGCGTCTTCGGAGAAAGAAGACATATTTTCATCAGAAAAGATTGCATTCTGCCAGTTCCTATTTAAATTTTTCAGTTTTCACCAAATGCATAACTATATTACTGCGAAAATTTAGTTGTGGAATTTTGGATTCATTACAAAGTCTGTGTATTTTCCATGCATTTACCAATGCACATCCTATTAGGTTGATAAATAGGGCCCATGTTACCTAAATTTCCGGCACCTAAAGTGACGGTTGAGTACCGTGAAAAATCGCAAGACAAGAACTCAAAATAAAAAGACAAAAGGTGATGCACTTCCGTTTTACAAATCTTCGAAGAAGTGGGTGGAAAATCGGCAATCATGCAGGGTGCCAGCCGGCTCGTCGGCGAGGGGTGGGTTGATAGAAATACAAACCCAAGATGGAAAATAAATTTCGGCGCCACCTGCTTAGGAATTACTTACCCTGTCATGCCCCCTGATAAGCAGGAATTCAAGATTTTAAATAAAAGTCGAGGGGTAAAACGGTTTGCAAAAAAAAACCCATACACAAAAAAAGAATGAATTCACAGATAAAACAGTTAAACTTTTATTAATAAAATGGTTAATAAAAAAAAATTGGTATTATTGACATAAGAATTCAAATAATAAATCTGATACTCTCTATCAGTAAACGTTAGTAACGAGTGTCAAAAAAAAAATATGACGTAAAATTCAAGAAAATAAATATGATACTTTGTATCAGTAAACTTTAATAACGACAAAGAAAATAAGAATGAAATATTGACATAAAATTCAAGAAAATAACTATGATACTCTGTATCAGTAAATGTTAATAAAGACAATAAAAATAAGAATGAAATATTGTAAAACTATAACAGAAAATCCTGCGGTAGGATTCGAACACCGAACGCTTTGGCCAACGCAATCAGTTTACACACGTTGTATAAAGAAAATTCTTAGGCTAAAAGTTAATTTTAAATTTAAGAAAAGTTTTACAGTAAAAAAAAAACTATTAAAATAAAACTAAATATTTGTCTTGATTATACTAGTGGTGAATGAACCACCCTGTATACAGCCCGATATTTAATCGGTTGATGTTTTAAATATTTCTTGAAGTCGTTAAAAAAAATGAAAAGCTATCTAAATATTACAGTTCACTATTTTTCTGAACTAAATGATACCCTCCGATCCTTGGTATAACATAAAAAATTAGAGTACCGTTGAATAAAAAAATTAAAAAGTGATCGGGGTAGGTTATTTACTAAAAACAATTTTTAAACGCAGACAAAATTTACAAATAAAAAAAAAGAAAACGTGCAAACTTAGCTCTTTGTTCTCAAAGAGCTAGAACGGCCTTGGAAATCCTCTCCGATCCGAACAGATCGTAGCCTCTGGGCTGACTTTGGTAATGCCCGAAGCAGATGGTCCACTGATTTTCTAACGGAGGTAGATAGGATTCTCCGAAGGGAATTAAAAAGGTCGCAGAAGTTCTCAGCCGCACGGGGTGTTCAAAATCTCACACACAACGATGGGAAAATTCCAAAATTCAAAAATAAAGGCGGTAAAAAAAAACCTTTAAAAACACAGAAACCTCAAAATTAGTGATTTAAAAGAATTACAAGAGTTGCTTACCGTTAAAATAACGAGGTTTTACAACGAAGAGAAGAAATAAACAGAATGGCGTTGCAGAAGCGTGGTTCTCAAATTATATCCCGAATTTATTGAGCCCATCAGTCGTGATATTCCCAAAAATTCCACACCAAACAAGCGAAGACACGGCCAATGATTATTTCCAGTAAACTTCCAATAAAAATCCACAGATGTGTGAAAATATCCAAGTTTCCAAAAATAGGAAGTAATACTCGTGAGAACGCCTCTAAACAACAACCTAGAATGGCCAGCAAGCCGGAAAGAAGCGGAAGCAAGAATACGTCACACCACCAATCAGAAAACAGAAAGATAAAATAAGAAAACAGACATAGAGCTGGCCCTCTGACGTCGAAAAGATGTAACACAAAATCAATGATCTGAATAGACGATCGATCGGCGAGTCGAATCGAAGGCATAGAATCGATAATGCCGGGTGTGTATATCATACAGACATTAACCTTCCTAGAAGGGAACGTCAAAACATGAATTGAAGGAAGTTACTAAAATTGAAAGAAATTAAACGAAAATCTAAGACCGTATTATTTATGAGGAAATTATCTGTAAGTAAATGAGACTAAAAGATCTAAATTCTAGCTAAACCGCACAAACAGGGGAAAGAAAACAAAATTTGAAAGCCAAAAATTAAACGATAAAGTTTACGTTGAGGAATTACAAGACGTAGGAGCATCTTCGAAAGTAAAATAAGGTAGAGTACGGAAATAGGGAAAGTAGGATTACAAAAGTTTGTCGAAAAGACTAGCGGAGAACTAACTCGAGGTAAGCGAAGCAAAAAAACCGTAACAGCCACCACTACTTTTTACCTCTTACACGTATTCTATAATTTGCTATTGCACTATCGTGCAAGTCGACGCCCATGTGGCGGTTATATTTCTCAATTACGTTTGGTTGTTTTACTTGTATGTACTTCCCTCTTCTCTTTACGACTATATCGTTTGATACTTCCAGTTGGCTCTACTTCATCTATATTAGATACTACAGCAACAACTGCATTGTCATTCCAACGCACCATTCTGATTGAAGAATTTTTGTCATATGCAGCATCAAACCATCCCCGATCTATTTTAGCGACTTGCTTGTTGTTTCCAATAAACATTTGCCGGTTCTATTTTCTCGTATCGTACCAGTTGCATAAAATCCGTTTCCATCCAGCAACGAAAGCAGAGAGTAACTTGTAAAAAAGTTATCAAAAAATACTTTGTGATTATTTGGACGTTTTACTGCTTGCAACAAATCAAAAACAGTTTGAGCTCCTATACCTAGTTGTGGGTTTTCTTTTAGTTTTCCACCGTAAGGAAAGCATTTATATAGGTACCCGTCAGATGATGTAAGACACCAAAGTTTAAACCAAACCGAACGGGTTTACCTCTCTATAAACATCTTTGTCGAATGTCTACCGAAGTGAGGATCGACCATTTGTTCATCTATGATATATGGTGTGCAAATATTGCCAAATTGTAGAATCCCCTCATTCAAAAGGTCGAATAACGGCCGCACTTTCGCAAATTATCTTCTTTTTGTAGATTTGTATTATCTGACAGATGAATATTTTGCTTGATGTCTCTAAACGATTTTAGATTAAAGCCGTGCTAGAAGAAATGTTGAATGTGTCTTTGGCAAATGGAGATTTTTTCACCGTTCCTTAAATGTATCTACAAAACTTGTAATAGATATTGTAAAAGCATGTTGCATTTTGCACAATTATGTGCGTGAACAATATGGCTATAATCTTGAGGACCTTTTGCATGTAGCAGGATTCTCCGATATGCACCCTGGACATGGTATACGATGAGGAAAATCGTCAAACGACATACGAAATCTATTTACAAATTGACGAAGAATCTCTACCTGGCAAATGTCTAAGATCTAATCATTACTTAAATAATTTTTTAACTTACCAAAATTGTTTCTTTCTTTTTCATCTACTTCTTCAAAATTTTTCTTGAGGGCTACACATATTTCTCTCCAGGATGTTCTTGTCTCATTTTTATCTTTATCTATGTCTAAAGTTTTATCCCATAATACTGATCTCTCCTGTATTATATTTATTAAATTGTCTATTTCCATATTTTTTAGTAATATTTTCAATAGAGTAAGAAGATTTTTTTTCAATATAGTAAGAAACCCAACGAACAGTATGTCACGTCTCGAAGGGTACTAGTAAAATTAAACTGATGGATTGTGTGACGGACCGGTGAAAATTAAAACTTATCTGAACACGTCTACTTACATCAATTTATTTTTAATAAACGGTCCGTTAGTTTTGTCGGTCCGATGAATGGGTATGTAGAAGTTAATCCGTTGATGCAATGATGGCGGATCGTTTCTTTTAATAGTCATTAGTCTGCGAATGCATTGAAAACAATGTATTTCTACAGTATGCGTCATTTCTAACGGTCCGTTAATTTACCGGTCCGTTGAAAAATCTTAGCATCTAAAAGAGGCCTAACACATTTTAGTGTATATGCATGGTAAACTGCAAATATTTCTTTAACTGCATACGCACAAGTCACTGTTACCGCTGGTGTATAACAAATGTTACACAAATACTAACGGAGTTGGTTTAAATAATAAAACAGCCCTATATGTCATACTGTGATTAGAATACCAGAAATACATATAATTAAATTTCGAATTATGAAAACTCGGTTTTTAAAAATTTGTTTATTTAAAATTACAAGAGTCGTACACAACCTTACGGCTAGACGAACTTAGTCTAAACTGTCTTAATTCTAATTTTTGGCCGGTAGTTATAGGGACTTCCTCAAAGGCCGACCTTGGCAAAATACTGATAAAATACATAAAACAACTTTTACAAATGCGGACGCTAATGGCATTTTGCAATTAGCGCATTCTTTCTAGGAACATAATTCCTCGCCCCTTAAGCCAAAACGTCCTCGTTTTGTGGCCTGGGATCTGGTAACATGGGTAACGTTATAAGTCCTGCTACATTATTTTTCCTTAAAAATTTACTTAATTTTTTTCTAAATACGTAGCCTAAAATGCAGGTTACAACAATAATTATTAACATTACGCTAGTTATAGAAACATGTACATAATGTCCTACAGGATTTAAGATTTCATAATTATTCAAGTTTTTTGCTTCTTCTTTTAGAGTATTAAGATCGTGAATGTTGTCTAGATTTAATTTTAATCGCTTGCTAGGTTTAAATTCAGCTATATTTATTGTAAGTTAACAGGCTCTGGTAGAGCGGGGAGTTTTTAAAAACGCTTTAAAAACTTGTTAACAAATTTTATTTGTAGGTTCAAACAGCACTAACACAACAGTAAGTTTTGCATGTTGGGAATGGGGTAGATTTTTGGAGTATTGGTAAATAGGAGTTTTAAGGATGGGTACATACAGTATGCACGTAATAGTGTTATTAACAGAGATTATTCGGAATTTTGAAAATTCTAAAATTTTGAAAAGATGAGTATCGTCCCAGTTTAGTAATTCGGTGGTTTTGTATATTTGCGTTAGATGTTGTTTGATTTTTACTAGTTCATCATTTGTATTGTTTCCAAATTGACGATTTCTTAAGAAAGCAAGTGAGATCATTCTCTAGATTATTTGGAGTGTGTTTAGCAATCTTAAACTTAGGTAGACGTTATATTGCAGAAATAGTGATGTTTCCAGGATATTATTTACATTCTGTAGTAAATCTAAGGTTGAATTGACGTTCTTCTCAATTATTTTCATATCTGCAGAGTACCTATTGGTGATATGATTTGCGAAAAAGTTGTATTTATCGATTTGTTTGATGATTTTATTTTGATTGGCATAAAGTGCATTTACATTCTTATTTATTTCTCTTAGATCGTTCTCATCTGGATTTCCAGTGATGTATTTGATTGCTGTTCCTAGCGCATTTATCAAAGCCCTTTTTGTTTTTGTTCTTTTGAACTTTAGTACTAAGTTTTCTATTATGAATGTCTTGGTGGATTAATGTATTATTATCTTTTACCTCTAGGAGTACGACGTTATTCAAAAGTGTTAGATAGCTTAATTCCATATTAGTAATATTAATGTAAAAGTAAAACTTATGGTAGTGACTTAGGAGTTTTACGTATCCTAATTGTTCCAATAGGTAACCATTAGGATTAATTTCCTCCACCTGAAGTGCCCGATTGAGGTTGGTCAGGGTCCTGTAATGGAAATTTCTTTTAAATTCTTTTTATTTTCCGCGTGTGAATGTTCGCTGGTTGACTCGTACTTTCGCGGATACCACTGATCTTATTTTTGTCTATCTTGTCTACGTTTACTTTATCAAAACAAGGATCGATCTTTCTGATACGTTGTTTAGCAAAGTATACTACGGGTTCATTTGTTTCTATATTTTTCTCTTTGTTTAAGTTTTGTCTTTGTATCTTATTTTTACCTTTCTCCAGCTGTTTATTATACAATTGTTCGTAGAAAGGCGAGAGTTTAGTTTTTCTCTTATCATTATACGAATCATATATTGTTACGTCTAGATCAATCTCTTGGGAGTTAAAGTTATCATAGGGACCGTATAGTAATGAAAAGGATGTGTAGCCCGTGGTCGAGTGTAAGGATTGATTATAACTTAATTAAAATAATGAAATTAAATTTTGAGGGGTTTCATTTTTGTTTTCTTATTTTTGAATTGTTAATTTTTCTAAAAGGGTGGAATGTACTTGTTCTATCGCTGAGTTAGAATTACTATTATAATTAGTGGTAAAATGTAAATTGATTCTAAAAAGTTTGCAATATTCCTCGAACACGTGATTTTTAAATTCTTTACCTTCATCACATACAACTTTCTTCGGATAACCGCGATGGAAGAAATAATGACGTAGTTTATTTAAGATGTTAACTGCAGTGAGGTCTTGGACATAATACGCTTTGAAAACAAATCTATTATAGTTAAAAATTTATGTCCCTCAAAAGCGAATGTGTCAATCTGAATTACGTCGAATGGTCTTTTAGAAAGCATAGGGCCTGAAGCAGGGGTCTTGTACGGATTTCTTTCGTACTTGGCAATGAGACATATTTCACATTCATTAATTATCTTAGTCTTCATATCTGGCCAATAGTAATTTTGTTTGAGATGATTATACGTTTCCACTATACCGTTGTGATTCTGTGAATAATATTTATTAATAATTTCTGATTATTCTTCAATTTTGACAACATCTTTAGCGTATGTATTGCATTTGGTAAGTTTAACTTCATTATTAAACAATTACAGGCAGATTTTAACAAAAACTGATTCTAATTCCTGGTTGTTGAAGTATTTATCGTAATTTTTAGGGTCTACAATTTGCTTAAGGCCTTGTTTTGGAATGAACAGCGCCTTGATCAATTGTTGAATTTGATAATTGTTAAGATCACTGCACTGAATATCCGCGATTCGCCACCCACGATTTGTAAGGCCGTATAGGTCTAATTAATTCTTGATCGGCGACAGTTTGTAGATTAAAACTAGATGTTATGGTAAATAACTATATATATTAACACTTAGAAAAGAAACACACAAAACGGTACACAAATATCTTGGTTTGAATTTGGAGAGTATTGTTGTTGTTTTCGGTTGTTTGGATGCTCTGATACTGCATTAGTTACATTTTTTTTTCCTTCCTGGGTTCTTCTGCTTTTCAGCCCAAGGCTATGAAGCAGTGACTTTCGCATCACCACAGATCTCGGTCTCGTGCCTTTCTCCACCTTCTGGATCAAATTCATGGCTTGTTGGATAGCCCCAATGTTGCTTCGAAAACCAAACTGGCCATTTGTCAGCAGATCTCTTTCTTCCACAATCCTTGTGATTCTGTCCTTTATTACCCTTTCAGTGACCTTTGCGAATCCGTTTAATAAACTTATTGGTCTGCGATTGTTAATTACCCTAGGGTCTTTGTCTCCTTTCGGGATTGAGATCACTGTGGCTTCCTTCCAGCACCTCGGGAACTTTGCCGTCCTCAGTGAGGCATTTACTAGTTTTGTAAGTTCCTCAATAGGTTCTTCCGATACCAACTTCAACGCCCTATTCGGAAATGCGTCCGGGCCCGGGGCTTTCCTGGCTGCCATTCTTTGAATTATGAATGAATTATAAAAATCCTACTTCTTTTCGTAAGAACTCGGATTTATCTAGTTGAACTTTTAAATTGAACTACCTAAGCTTAGCAAATATTTGTTTAAGATGTACCATATGTTCGTGTAGTGATTTATACAAAATAACTACATCGTCCATATAGACAAAACAGAATTTATGGAGGCTTTCACGCAATACTTCGAGTTCAAGTCGCACGCGCGAGTGGCAATCGACCCGTGTGCACTGGCTCTAAGGCATGCTTTAAAACTAGGACGCATGGCTGCTCTACATCCGTTAATGCATAGCATGTGCTTGTTCTAATTCATTTTCGATGGAAATTCTAAAATTTAAGGTATCATCGTCATATGGATTTACATGCTCCGCAACAGTCTTCTTGTTAATAATTTCTATTATTTTCTTCAGCACAGCACTTCTTTGATTTGGGGATATCCACCTCTTGTTTTATATAGATTTTACCTATTCTCTGCAGCATATTTTCTGGCAGCAGTTTTCAAATTATCGTATTTGCTTTTTATTTGTTGAATAAGCACGTTGGTTACACACTACAGCTATATCCTCCAAGTTACATGACTTAACTGCTGTTACCACTTCCTTTATTGATTCCACTAAATTTATGGTTTTCATGCCCCTCTCAGTAAAGTAATATGCTATTGGAAACTTCCAGTTATTTTGCAGCCCTCTCACCATAACAACTAGTGCGTGATCTGGAATACGATTAGTTATTCGGGTGCCATAATTCTCGAATCCTTAAATTTTCTGTTTGCTTGAACTGTACTTTAGGCTTGGACACTAATAAGTGAAAAGGAACACGTAATACGCCGTATTAGTGGTTACGTTACGCCGCCATTTTTGTTGGGTAAGATTCGCTGTTTGGCCACAAACAAACGGAATAAGCTATAGAAATAACATTGCGTTGAAATTAATTATTTTTTAAGTGCCTTACATGTATTTCTACACCGATGAGAGAAGTGTGTGCAGGTGTCCACTGTTCTGGAGAATGGTTTCTTTGCGTATGACTTTCCGTGGTTTTCTTTGAAATGAATAAATATATAGTTATTTACGCCTAACTGTTATAATTTGAATATAATAAAGACAACTATCAAGATTTAACAGTGTTGTATTAAATATGGAATAAATTTATCTATATAAAATTTTATTAATACATATATCAATATTTTCTCCCCATGCCTCATCCTTTTCAATTTCAAAAAGTTCATACCCTGCGGGAGTGCACACAAAGAAGTAACATTTGCTTCTATTTGTAAGATATAACTGCCCTTGCACCTGATGGTAGTATGCATATTCTTTGTTTATTATTATATTTTTGCCTTCATAATGAAAGAAATACTTCTTGTCCTGGACTCCTTGTTTTAGCGTTCCATCCCGATATTTGTATGGACATTTTACTTCAAGGACAGCATCCTCATCAATTAATACATCAGGACTTGTTGCGAGTAATCCGAATTGATGGAACCACATACCCGTAGGTGTGGCAGCTATATCCATCACTTCACAGAACTTTTGGAAAGCCGTCCTTTCGCAATCTTTCCCCTACTGAACTGCCAAGACTCCATCCTGATTGTACCCTTCCACCAAACTCTTGAATAATGATGGAGGGTACTTGTTTCGGCGACACGCTAGTAGGACAGCACCAAACTTACTACTGGTTAACCGCATCTTTCTGACTACTACAGTTCTCATTCGCATGCTGCCCTACTGTTTCCTCTGCTATCTTTAAGATTTTCTCATGGGGCAAAGTACATTTCTCTTTGAGAAATTGGTCCTTGTCCTGGGCAGTTGCATATTCTTCAGAATAGATCAATCCTTCCACAGGTATCACCAGCTCCATAAAAGAACTGGTTGCTTCTCCCTTCAATAACCAGGAGAATCCTATCACGGATGTTGGCCCTACTTGTTCCTTAAATTTATTATTTTTTTCCACTGCTGCATTAGCCTGAATTGGCTAGAAATGTAGTGGATACATTTCTCGTTGTGTTTGCAGGTTTTCATGTCCAGAGTATTTCGGGGCATTCCATTGACATGTCACGTCTGTTGAGCTAACATTATAGTGGGCATGAAACAGCAATGCTGCCATGTGGCGACATACTACTCTTCCACGTGGACATGTGTGGACATTCTAGTAATTTATAACAGGAATTAGTATTACCATACATACCTCTACTGAATAATTTTTCTTCCTCATACTCGCCTGCACTTCTCCACCCATTTTGAATGGCTGCACAGTGTAGTCAAAGGTGAACCTTTTTACATGCCCGCTTTTAAAGGCATTTTCACCTCGCATGACTTGCCTGCAATAAATTAAAATTGAATAATAATTAAAAACGATTCATTAGTATTTACCTAGAGCTGTTTTTGAAGGCATCAAATATCGCATACAGCGTGATTAGGTTACCGGCCATCTATAAAGAAAAATGACTTGTAGGTTATGTTTGTATATTTAAAACGTCTCCTTTATAAATACAGTCCAAATATATTACTTCAAACATGCCCATTGTGTACTTAAACTAGAAATGCATATACACTGACCTTTATTTCTGCCAAAAAATACGCTATTATGACTTTAAAAAATAATATGGGCGCACACAATGTCTATCTAATGGCGATAAAACTTTGTTTGGGGCCAGTCACCGGACCTAGGTCAATAAAATGGCGACTGTGACATGCACTAATAGAGTATTGTTTACAATGCTTGTCTGGTTTTAAAAAAAAATCGTCAAATAAAATGCAACATCAATCATTATTACGGAGACTCTTACATACATTTTGTAGATATTCAATCGTTATCTCATGAACCCCTGAAATGCAGTAAGACTGTAATAACATGATACAGAATTTTACCTGCGTGATTATATACCTGCTCTTAAAGATAAGTCTCTCAACAATTTTGTCAATGTAGAAGGTGAGGGTGAAGCAAAAAGCTTCCGTAAATACATATATGCTTTGACACTTTGGTTGAATAAACTGGGGCTGAACACTTTCTCATTTCTGGTAAATCGATAGCCCTTGTTCTTCTTTTTGTCTTGTCTGAATTGGTAATTAATAAATGTAGCTGCTTCGTTAGACATTCCCTTCAATATATTTTGAAATTTATAGTTGGTTATGATGTTATTCGCTTTTTTCAATTTTGATTGCAGTTGTTCTTTTTTCGTTCTCAATCGCTGCACTTTCTTTTTACGGGCATAAACAAGTTGTTCGATTTCACATTCAAGGAGCGGCTGCTGGTAATATTGCTAATTTCGGAGTAGAATGACATACCTGAAGTACATCCTACTCTAAGCTCATCTGTGAACAAATTAATAAACGGAAACTGTTTTACAAAATAACTTGAATTATTTTAAACGTGTTAGCAAGCGCTACTAAATTAACCAAATAAAACTACTCAAAATAGATAAACTCCAAATTACTTCAAACGAGCTACCAAACACTATTAAATTAACGAAATAATACTACGCTAAATAAAGTAACCTGAAACTACATAACCTATACTACTTGAAATAATAAAGTAAACTACTGAAGCTAAGAAAAATAAAAACAAAACTCCCGTTGAATAAACCACATTTATTACACAGAAATACAATACGCGGTTTCGAAAAGAGTAATTTTACTTAGGACAATTTGCAATCACTTGTCTAACACATGTAACAGCGGAGATACACGGAGTGTTTGGACCACAGGATGATTCTCTCTTGTTTTCTTGAAGGGGCATCCTCATACAACCTTTAGATCGGCAATATTTCCCAGGATCGAACGCAACGGGTGGTCCTTCGCTGTTGCATGTTTTGGTAAACAAACAGACTAAGAGTCGGAAGGGTCCTAAAGTTATAAAACAGTAAATATGTATTGGAGTATAGAATTGGCGGCGAATGTCAAAGTAAGGTGGTTACAATTGTATACGATCTAACTAATATAAACAGCAAAAGGTTTTTAGGTAATACAATGAATTTGGAACTGAACACGTAATGGTAAAAAGACAGAGTAACGTTAAAATTGGACAAAGAGTCGTAAAATGAAATGAAGGGACAGTTCAATAAACGATGAAGGTAAACATAGAAATAAACTAAACTAAAATATAATAAGCAATGCCTGTGGTTCGCGCACAACAAATCCTTAACCCATTTATGCCCGAAACTATTTTTTTTTTCTGAAATCGATGATACTGATATATATTGATATGGGGGCGAAACTAAGCATGTTAGAAAAGTTTAAACTGATTTTCCATATTTTTTTTAGGAAATATGATGTGAGTCATTTTCGACCCGCTGGGCAAATGGGATATCAAAATTAGGTTGAATTATATTTTTTTATATTTGCAAAACATTATAAAATATATTTCTATAAACAATACAAACACATAAACATTCATAATTCTAAATAGTATACAATTTTTACTTGTGGTAATTCAAAAAACACTTGTCATGCAGCGCTACACCACATCTATTACAAGCCTTTGTTGTTTTACTTTTACAACTTGCACACCTGCGTCGATTTTGACTGATTATTATTAAATGTTGACCTTCTTGACGAGATGCTGGACTTATAAAGCTAGATGAGGGACCGGTTGATAATGGACGTCGTCCGTATTTCTGCAGTATAGATATCACAGCCGCTCTTCGAAATTCTAAGTTATCCATTGTTTTTCCAAACTTCCGCGAAAGAATCCAGGCGTTGTTCATGCAAACATCAAATATCCAAAACATAATCGGTATATACCATTTCTTACCCCGAAACCCTATTCTATAATTAGAAACATTGTTGTCCATGAGATCAACACCTCCCATAAATTTATTATAGCAACTCACTACGTTTGGTTGCGGAATTTCAATCTTTGCCTTATCTTTTGCAGAGTATCGTGCAGCTTGTCGGACTGGTGTTACTCCGTATTCATTAGACAAAAGTGTGACAACATTGTTGTCATTCCACTTCACACACACGATATTATTTTCTGCATCAATAGCGCTGGTATACGCTCCTCTTTCTTTCTTCTTCATGAGAGAATTACTGTCTATAGGACATTTGTCTGTGCGGTTTTCACGCACTGTGCTGTTGCACCAAACCTAAGTCACCAAGCTTGTGGATAAGCGAAGCACTCGTAAAAAAATTGTCAAAAAACAAGGAAAATTCTATATCTGTGAAGTTATCATTCAATAAATTTGCGAAATTCATAACGACAGATTCGCCTAAGCCCATTTTCAGAGTTTCATTTGCCTGTCTATTTCGACCTTGATAGATATCAAAGTTCACACAATAACCAGATGGAAGTGCAAGAACCCATGCTTTGTAGCCAAAACGAATTGGTTTTCCTCTTATGAATTGCTTGCAGCCATTTCTGCCAAAATAAGGAATCATTGATTCATCTATTGACATAAATGAATTTATAGGTGTAAATCTTATAAATGCATCATTTATTTTGTTCATCAAAGGACGCAGTTTTGCCATCTTGTCACCTTGAAGTAATTGTTATTATTCTGCTGCATGGATGAAGCGAAATATTTCTTCAAACCTATTCCTCCTGATAGAATTATATACTAAAGTATTTCTTACGTCTTCGCATACTTCCCAAAACATACGCCGTCTAGGAACAGGGACGTAGCCACTCAAATATAATATAGCAATGAAGACAAGCATCTCGTCATTTCCAAGTTCAAACCTACAATTTTTCATGGCAGCATATTGAACGGTATTTTTTACTAGGTGTTCCAGAATATCATGATTTAAAAAGAGTTTTAGAAACTCCAGGGATCGCTTTCACTAGAGAGTGGAATTATAGGAATCTTAGTAGTCCCAATTTGTTGCGTTTTTCCCTTTTGTAAATCTCCAATATCCAGTTTCGTTTTTTTTGGATTTTCTTCTGTTTGGTTTCAACTTGATTATCATGCCTTTTCCTTTTCTGTCAGATTATTATCGTGGTCAGAATCATTTCTGTCTGCGTCGAGATTTGTTTCTGCCCTACAGTTCAGCTGTTTTGAATTCAAACGATTAGGGTCATTACAGCTTTCATCTCCAGAGTCCTCGTCACTTTTGCCAGTCATTATCGTCAGGGGAGTGATGTATAAGTACTTGGAATCTCGTCATTTTCCTCAAGCCTCTCAATTTCATCCAACAGCTCTGCTGTTGTCAAAGGTTTTTCCTAATAAAGAAAACAAAAGTAGTGTCATATGCCCACGGGTCGTACCGACCCATTCAAATTAGACGGTTATGTAGCACCAAATACTGCATATATCGTAATTTTTGTTAAAACAATATAAATAGTAATGTTATAAAAATAGCTACTACAAATATTTACAGTATCCAGTATTAGTTTTACAAACTTACCAATAATTTAGTTGATCCATGTCAGGCTTACTATAACCTCACATGCAAACTTCAAAGATAAACACATGCGCACTGCACTTTAACTGATTTAACGGAAATCGAGTTCAGACTTGTGCTTCTAATAAACGATATTCAGTATAGGCAACACTCTCAACGTATGTATCTCGTCAATTACATACATTGAAGGTACGGGGTCGTTAGTGACCCGTTGGGCATAAATGGGTTAATATAAAACTAACAATTAGAACTACTACTAATAATTATTAGTAGTAGTTTTGTGTAATGTAATTATAATTACACTACACAAATCGAGTTTAGGTAATGTTATAACACCTATTTTTCACTTTTAGCATATTGCAAAAAAATAGTTTAGGTATATAAATAACAATAAATGATATTTACACTATAAAAAATGAAAATGCATTAATACTTTACAAAAAAATTGTACCTGACGGCAATATGTGGAAAGAAAAATTAATGTGTTTCTAAAAAATAAGACAAGTTGAACCAGAAATTAAGAAATAAACTATAATAATTAAATAAATTGAAGAATACAAATAATAAACGTTTGCTTAGATTCCTATTTTATTACTCTTGAACTCTTACATAGTTATATTGCTTGTTTGACAACAATGTCGGTAGCTTCTTCACGTCTTCATGCGCTAATATGCTATTAACATGTTTAATGTAATTAAAAATTGCAGTTTCTGTAAATTTCTTAATTATGGCACGAATTACTTTGTTAGAATGACAACAGTTTTTAAAAATAAAATTTTCTGACGGCACTTAATCAAAAAAAAAGTTAAAACCATCTTTATAAATAATTTAAGGTAACAATGTGCGGATTGTACACTTCATATATTGCTTCATACAAATTTCTGTTGACATAATGTAAGTGCTGCCTTGCTCCATCATATTCCGTTGATTCGGCGAATTGCGAATATTCCTCCGCTAATATGTTTTCTTGGCACCCTTTACAGTTTTTTGTAAGTTAACTGTTTTACTCATTTGTCCACGGTTGCTAAAATATTATTATTGTCATCTTTACAGTTGCTGATTGACAACCAAATTTTTGTAAAATGGGATAAATGCTACAGCAATGGGATTCGTGAATCTAACACCCCTTTGGCGCATCGTTCTGAGCAATCTTGATTAAAAGTTCTTGTTTGCATGTATGAAAAAACAGGTTTCCTCATACGCTGATATAAGTGCATGAAATTTTTTAATGTACTTATAAAGTTTCTCTGTAATAAACTGGACTGTTTCAAGAACTTTTATTGAATTTTTCCAAAACTGTACATGCTCCTTCTCATCAGACACTCTTCACTGAGCTTCTTTGCATCTGAGTGCTTGGGACCACTCACATTGTCAAAAAGCTCATCACAAAAATGGATAAACTTTGCAGTTTCAGCAGTTTCTGTTGGCATGCATATCTTCCCATGATCCAATTCTACATAAACATCACTAAAGATTGGTTTGGATATAGAAGAAGCTTGCATTCTAATAGTTACTGTAAATACTTTGAGCGATAGTGATTCCGATTGAATTGATTGTTCTCACTTATGCCTTTTTGTTATTTTTTTCCACTCCTATTATGATTAACATACTTTAAATCCTGATTTTCAAAAAGAATCATGACTAGTATTAACGGTAAATGTTATTTTGAAGAGTTTGCTGGTTCACCTGCCAAAGAGAACATTTGCAATACGATGGTGACGTCATAGCGAACAGGCTTACGTAGTACCTCGTTTATTATCGTAAATGAACTAGGGTAAACTACACAGTTATTGGACAGTTAACGATTTTTTTCGGCACAAAATTAAGAAAAAAATTTTTGCAACCACTTTTTTTTTGGAAAAACTGAAGCAGTTAATAAAAAGCTTAAGATTCTTCGTTAAGAACGACATATGTGAAGTTTGTAAAGCTGATGCAGTTAAATGTCAAAAATCATTTAAAGCGTGTAATGTAAAAATATATAGTTATTGGACAAAAGTTATATTTATTTGACACCTGTTATACAGTTATTGGACGCACATGTCAACATACTTTTGTATCGAATTTAATAACCTATTTTTTTTAGATTCTTCTTTATACAACTGATACAATATTTCCACATCATCTACTTCATTTGTTGCCGATATTTTAGCATCATCCTTTTGCATATCTGTCGGTACCTGATAATTACCTTGCTTGGAGTTGTTGTTTTCTTCAAGATCGGGATCGTTTGTGTCTTTAATAGTTTCTTCTGATATTTGACTGGAAATTGGTTCAAACTGCTGTCCATTTTGCTGTTAATTTTGTCCATAGAACTACAATTTGGCTCACTATTACATTCACTTTCATCGCTTTGTAGTAGCTTATAGTATTGTGACACACATATAGATCATGTGCTGCTTCATCATCAACTGGAATATGAATCTGATGATATTTTGGAACGCAACTCCTGTGAAAAGCTTTTTTACATTCATCACAAGTTAAATAATCCTGACTCTTAATTCTTTTGTTACACCGATTACAGGCGTTCACTGTTTTTTTACAACTTTTCTCCTTTTTTGTTTGTTCACGTTTTCTTTTACGTTCTGCCTTCTCCTCCGCTTTTCTGTTGTAAGGCTCGTTTCTTCTCAAACATTTCTTGATATTTTTTTTGAAGTAATTGCAAAAGGATGTCTTTCCATTTGTTTTTTCCCTTTCCTTTTGGGCGTGTCTGGATAAATCAAATAATTACTTAGAGATTTATAAATCTCACACCCATTTTGATTTTCCTTGTTCATGTATCCTTCGTTTTTTTGCGAAGTGGATGTTGGAGCAGTTGCTGTATCTTCTATTAATTTTATCTTTTCAATTCTATTGTTTTGTATCTCTTCATTGTCACCTTTTATATAAAATTCCTTCTCTGAAACATTATTTTGTTTATATGTTTCCGCATCGTCTGCCAAAACCTCATCCTTCCTCTCATTCCTTTGAAGTGGAATTTGAAGACAGCACTATATTTTCAAGAATTCTTATTTTGTCGATGAGAGGGTGTGTTTTATCGACCTGGTTTCTGTCATTTTATATTTTCTGAAGTGCTTTGTCCTTCTGTTTTAGACAAAACTTTGACATGTCGCCATAAATGGTACAAGTCCCAGAAATGTTCATTATCTTCATCATGGGAAATTTGGTTTGTTTTCAAACTTTTTTCAGATCCCACGATCACCATAAAATCAGTATAACTCATGATCTCGTCATCGCTAGTAATTATTGTTTCAGCTCGAGTAGCCAAACACTTTGGCTACTCGAGCTGAAACAATGAAAACACTTTGAGTAGTCTACGGCATTGGCGTAGAAGGGAGAGAGACCAGTTACTTTAAAGCCGTTTATTAAAGTTTCTGGCTTGGCTGGGGTGTCAATTATGTACATTTTGAAGAAGTGGGGCAAATGATGTTTTATTTAAAATTTCGAAAACATTTGCTATCTATTCATAAAACGTTTCTCCAGTCATCCAGCCATTATCACTACGACCAGTGCCCCAAGAAGGATGAACGGAATTGGAAATTGTTTCAGAAATTCGCTTATAGGGATAGATAGGACAGCATATAGTTCCATTGGAAAAAGAAAACATAACTGTAATAATATCTTTAGCTGAAGCTTGTTCAATTGAATAGACGTTTTTTGCTCCTTTGGCCGCGTAAATCTTTCCAGTTTTTGGACAAATTTGAAAACCCGTTTTGTCTCCATTATATATTCTTGAGGCATCTCTGATTGCGTCTTCTCTCAACATTATTTGTTGCCTGATCGCAGACGGTTGCTATAATCTCCAGCACTTTTTACAATTTCTTTTAATACCCTCACAATGTTTCATTGCACTATTAATAAATGAAAAATAGATGACCTCCACTTCCTATTAATGCCATGTAATACGAAAATCTAAACAAAACAAAATGTTTTTAATAAACATATTTGCGCATGATTTGCTATTCAATTTGTACTTCTACAATTGAAATCCTCAAAACCCACAACAGCATTAACAGAACCACCTCAGTTTAAATGGGGTTGCATGCTCATCTCATAAAATGTGAGCACACAGTATTTGCCAAGAGTATTTTCGAAACTAGAGATCTCGTCTTTTAGAACCTCCAATATAATTTTATTTAACCCAGGTGCAATATATACGTCTTGTCACAGTCGATTCAAAGTTTTTCTCAACGGCAGTGCAAGCAAGTTCGATAAAAGTTTATAGACATTTCTACTTTGTTTGTATAAAGCCAAAGCCAATACTTTATCTTGTAAATTAAAACGGCAGAATGTGACTTTTGGATCCTTAAACATGTATGTATTATAAATTTTAACATCTTCAATTTCTTTTTGTATATTCGGCCAAAGTAGAATTCTAGCTAGAATTTTACATTTCTCAAGACCAATCTGTTGGTAATGAATTAAGTTAAGCGTTTCTCAACGCAAACCTTTAGGAACTACTACAACGTCATTCCTTATTTGTTTCTTTCTCAAATAAATTATATATATAATAAATAAGTTTTCTTTCAGAAAATTCCATTCCTTCTCCCAACATACAAGCATAAATTTGAGCCTCATTACCATCTGTCATGCCTTTATCATTATTCAAAAAAAAAGGAAAAAATCCTAGCAGCGTCTCTGCAACCAATAACTCCTTGTCTGGTTTATATAGAACTATAGCATTATACGGTGGTAATCTTCCCCTTAACCATTGTAATGACAAATTTTTCTTTATTTCTGCCTATGAAGTCCCAGAAGATGACTCATTAACCCCGACATACTTTGCTTTCAGCAAGGGCAACTTGACATACATTCAGATCAACAATGGCATTTATAAGGTAAAAAAAAATAATATATAAAACAGAACATATTATTCTTTATTGGTCTTGCAATTAGTAATCATATTCTTCAGAAGTGAGGTTGATGAATCACTACCTCTGGTATAAATGGTTCTACGTAAACCTCTATTAAATTGTCAAATTGTGACGTTTTTTCTCTATTCCAATAATATGTTGGATGTAATTTCTTCAATTTTCACTAGAAATTTTAGTGATACTTTGCTCCAATAATTCTTTCATATCTGTTAATTTAAAGACTGTATTATGTCAGGCTACATATCCTTTCACTTCAGCCCAATTGGATTTAATTCGCAGTAATATAGTGGAAGTCTCAATACCGTCCTGTTGGTTTTCGTTTACAGCACACTTTTTGGGGGTGTTTATGTTTTGTTTAATTAAGGTTAATAATACTTCTTTCACCATGTCCTCTTCATATTTGATATTGTTTTTTTCATCTACTCTTGAATGTCGGCTTTGCGATTGTTTGTTGTAGCGGGTTTATTTAACCTTCGGCCATGGTAAGGAACATTGTCGAGAACAATCACTGCGTTTTCTTTTAAATTTGGAAGAATATATAGCAGCCATTCTACAAATCCTTATGCATTCGTGTCTTCATGGGGATCACATGTTTTTTTTTTCTATATTCAAAGAGAAGTACTCATATCTCTACAATTCCTTCATCTAAGCCTATATGCGTAATAATTAACCTCTTCCTTTTGTCTGTACGTAATATATTATGGAATAGTCCAACTTGCAACGCTTCAATCGTTGGTTGCATAGGTAGGGGAACAAAAATAATAATAAAAGAAAAAAAAAAGAAAGAGATTAAATTAGCCCTTTTGCAACAAATTACAATAGCCAAACAAGAGGGAACCGTTATGCTCGCTGATAATATAAAATACATAAGAGGGCCCCGCAGCTAGGGAGAGTGGGGTGGGTTGAGTTCTTCCAAATACAATCAATTAATAAAAAAAAGGGCGCCACAACCGTTTGCTTCCTCCTCTTATGCTCCGACCCAAAACGGTGAAAGTTACATAAGCGGCATACGTTCCGAGCCACACAAAAGAAAAGAAGTGAAATAAAAGAAAGTGCTTTAGCAAAAAAAAGTCTATATATATATTTAATAAAAAAAAAAGTTGATAAATGAAATATTTGATGATTGATAAAAAAAAAAATGTAAATTGTTAAAAAAATACACCTCGCTCCCCAAGGAGAGATGATCCGAAACGTTTGGCCAAACCCTCGTTTACATATAACTTATTAACAAATATAAAATTTAATCCTTAATAATTCAAAAATTCATAGGTATGTTTATACCTATATATATATATAAAAAAAAAGGAAAATTAGATAGTAATTATACGCAATTAAATAGTGAATCTACATGAAATTAGGTGTTATCTTTCAAACAACAAAAAAAAAAAAAAAAACAAAATGTAACGCTTCTGAGAGCTTGATTGATTGAATTAACTTAAATAATTTGGTCCGACTTATCTGTGGTCGTCCGTCCAATTTAGTCGACGATGTGGGGTGAGTTCTCAAGTCAAAATGCAGCGGCGGCTGAGGTTCACAGTTTTCGGTATTGATACCAGGTTTATACGGGGCATCACGTTCTATAACTAATTGATGGAATGGATCCCGTACTTAATTGCCTGGGGAAATTCGTTGAAATGAATAATGAATTAAAACTGAATAAAGTTAAATGAAATTTGAAAGTTAAAAATACCTTAGTTAGTGTAGGCAAGGCACGTGGGCGGCCATTTTGCGCTTCAAATCCGGATTTATATTTCCGTAATAACCGTAAGTTATCTTCGTTGGTGCGAGAATTAAATCCTAATTTAATAGGTCAGGTTAAACTTCCCAAAGAACTATTTCTTAATTCAACCCAAAATTCCAAATTTTTTTTTCTCGACACCGAGCGCTAATTGACCTTATACGTGGATCGTCTTCGCAAGTTAGCGAGTTACTGCTAACCGTCCGCGCCCTTAAGTCACGCATGCGCAGAAATTAGTTCTGAAGTTAAGAACACGGTAAATTCATAAACAAACGCGAATTAAAAGGATATTATTAAATCAAATAAAGAAACATTACCTAATACGTTGATTGAGATTAAGAAAATTTAATTTTGAATTAATAAAATTATAATAGCAAAAGTTACAGTCGCCTGTTAAACAAACAACATTAGTTCTCAGCCGACTCACAAGATGGCACTTGAAGTATTAAAAATAAATGAAAATCACATTGAAAAATACAACTAAACAAAAGTTGTATACCTTGTAGAATAAAAAAAGAAATAATGAATGTTAAATTAATTTTGAACCGTTACAAACTGATGTAGGTAACTTTAAAAAAATGAATAGAAACTAGAATAATAAAGGAAGAGTTCAGTACACACACGTTTGAAATACACACGTAACAAAGATCGAACTCAAGAGAATGCGAATTGCGCATGCACCGATAAAAATGCCGGAGCTGAATCTTCAAACATTAAACTAAACGCAATTGATGAATCGTAGATATGATTTGGCTAATACCAGCAGTAATATGCTTTCCTTCTTGATAAGTTCCGTGGCTATAAATATAATCATAATAATAATGTCTTTTTATTTAAGCCAATAAAGTGTTACAAAAACATAAATTAGCAAATAATATTTCAGGCAGATTCAGTTGCGATGCTATAGCGAACGCTCTACTCTTCCACTCAACCTGAACAAAATATAATCATAAGAAAACTAAACTTATTAGCGGCAGACCACACTAAAAATTAACTAATAAACAATTCTGCCATGAATTAAACTATTAAAAACCAAAAAGCAAAGAAACACCCTCTAACCCCAAGGATACCAATCAAAAACAAAAACAAGTCACGACCATCAACCATACGCACAGAATATCTTAAACTATTATAGTACTTAGTTATAGCGTATGTAAAAGATCTTTTATATAGTTGAGTTCTATGTGATGGAGGGGTAAGTAAACCACGGAAACGTAAATTCAAGTTATGGACATCCGTGCGATAAGTAATCTTGCTATACAAATAGCTGGGGCGTCCTGAGAGAATTATGCGGTGGTAGAGGCAATACTCATGGAACACACGCCGTCTCTCCATGCTCAGCCAGCCAACCGACAAATACATGTGACTGCTGCGGTCATATTTCCTAATGCCACATACCAGGCGCAAGCAAGCATTCTGAAGTCTCTGTATTCTGCTCTTATTATGTTGGGTTAAATTTGGACCGTATACAGAATCGCAGTAGTTAAAGCTACTCAATATAATCGCATCGCACAATAGTTTTTTCGTGTTCCGGTTAAAATTATATCTATTCTGATATAGGATCTTTAATTTACAGAATGACGTTGTAATACATTTACATACATACTCATTAAATCGAAGCTGCTGATCCAAATCGATACCAAGAATTTTTATAGAATTTGAGGGGGTTAATCGAACACCATTTATAGATATGTTATTTCTGTTTGAAGCCAAGGCCGTGGCGCGCCTCCCGCCAAATACAATCATCTTGCATTTGTCGGGATTCAATACTAATCCGTGGTCAGAACAATATCTAGCAAAGCAATTAATGTCCTCGTTAATATTTTCGCAGGCTTCAACAATATCACTATATGGAAAAGACATGTACAATTGCGTGTCGTCAGCATAAAAATGATAATCACAGTATTTCAAACACGATGCCAGCTGAGAGGTGTAAATCGAGAACAACAGAGGACCGAGAATAGAACCCTGCGGGACTCCAGAGTCGACATAACGCCTAGCAGATATTTCATTATTTAAAATTACCGATTGGGTTCTATTGCTTAGATAACCATGGAAAAATCTCACCGCATCATCATTCAGCCTAACAAAATGCAAGATGGCCAACAAAAGATTATGATTTATTGTATCAAACGCCTTAGAAAAATCAAGTAACACCAACACAGTTAACTTTTCCGCATCCGTGGCCCCAAGGACATCGTCGCATACCTTTAGCAGCGCCGTAGTACAACTGTAGCTGGGCCGAAAACCCGATTGCTGCTCAGGCAAAATATTGTTTAACAGTAAATGCTCCCGCAGTTGAGTATCAATTACTTTTTCCAGAACATTTGATAGTACAGGTAGCAAACTAATCGGACGAAGATCCCTGAAAGCTACAGGCGCCGAGATCTTCGCAAGGGGAAGCACGTAAGCGTACTTCCAGCAATCAGGATACACCGAGTTTGCAATGCAATAATTAATTATATGGGTGATTTGTGGTAAAAGTTGGGGAATACAAAGACGCAACATACGTACACTAACACCATCTGAACCAGCGACCATGGACCTAATTGATGACATAACCCTAAAGATGAAATCTTCAGAAACGGGTGTGAACTGAAGAGAATTTTTTTTAATTGAGGTATTGTATTTTCATAGTACTAATCATATAAATCAGTGTTAATAGCTATTTTCGGAAGACTATCAAGGAAAAAGTCGTTAATATCATCAACATTACAGATATCTGAAGGTAAGCGCATCTCTTTTTTCTTTTGAAAAATATTCAATTTGTTTATAGTTCTCCACTAGGTATGAACATCACGACCCGAGGCGATAACTTGGTAGAATGCTTTGCGCTCATTTCTAATAGCTACGGTGGTATAATTTCTAAGTGATTTATAATAGTCCCAATCAGACTTATTACGCGTGCTCCTAGCATACTTATACTAGCATTTTTAAACAATTTTTTAAAAATAAGCACCAACCTTCTCTATTACACCCTGCGACTTATAATACACAGATCCATCTCTACTCCATACATTCTTTTTTCCGTGCTGTGCCTGCAAGTTCTTAAGTTTACTCAAACGTATTTGAGTTAGATCTTCACTAAGGAAGATATTGGAACCCTTCAATTTTTTCTTAGATTTGTTGACTGCATCTTTGAACTTAAATGATCCAAACTTAATGATAATTGGGTGATTACTGCTTTCTTTCCTTTTTCCTACCCGATGACAACGTTCGATGTACGCGGTGATCACTTCTTCTACGTTTTCATTCACACATTCCGCTACTCCGAACATATATATATATATATATATATATATATATATATATATTATATATATATATATATATATATATATATATATAATCAGTTCCTTCTACCATAAGTGTCGGGATTAACTATTATATTTCATGCACAAATTTGCACCACAGTTTCTTGTTTTGCGCCATATATCTTGCTTCCGTCCATGATTTTCCTTTCCTGTCTAAGATTTTTCCTATTGTGCTGTCCCATGTTTCTTTCGGCCTTCCTCTCTTTCTTCTTATCCGTATTCTTGCTTCCCATATCTTTTTAACTGGTCTTCTGTTGTCCATAGCTTTTGATTCTCTCTCCTCCTAAGGCCAGCTCTAAACCTTCTGATTGTGAGGTACCCCGACCTAAGGTTGATCCTAACATTTTTAGTAATATTGTTGCCCGTTCTTCGCTGGTAGGGACTCCTGCATTTTGAGGGATAGAAATTGTGAGCTCATCTGTGGAGATAAGCTGGAGGTTAGATAGAGCAAAAAGGACTTATTTCTTTGCAAGTGTCCCCACCAACTCAACTGCCTACGCTCTATAAATTCTAACATTGACTCGACACCCAAATCTTTTCTTATTTGTTCGTTTCTAACCTTGTCTCGTCTTGTCAATCTCTTCACGCCTCTTAAGTACCGCATTTCTGCCGCCTGCAACTTACTCTTCTGCGCCGCCGTTAATGTCCATGATTCACAGCCAAACGTAATGATGTCGTCCATAAATACCGTGAAAAGTACCGGGCTCATTCCTCCTCCCTGTCTTAACCCCTCCGTCGTGACGAATTCTTCAGACCGCTTATTCTTCAAGCTAACATAGTTAATCGTGTTTTTATACAAGCATTGTATATTCCTTCTAAGCTTATCTGAGATGTTTCTTTCTTTTAAGATATTCCATAGTCCTTGTCGTGGCACCCGATCAAATGCCTTTTCCAGGTCGATAAAGGCGAAGTATGCTTTCCTCCTCTGAGTTGAGTTTTGGTTATAATCTCTTTGATAGTAAATATGTGATCTTGCACACTCCGTCCCTTCCTGAAACCACTTTGTGATTCATCTAGTGTTGAATCCAATACTGATGACAATTTTTGGGTATAATTTTAACTCCGAACATACGTAAATTATTTCGCCTTGTTCCAGACTGTCCGTTTTTTCTTCGCAAAGTTTTTGCATGGCGTCTGTTTTTTCCCCGCTATTCTTTTGTACATCTAAACAGAGGTCCCTAAGAGATGCAACTTCACTTTCTAGAGCCGTGATTTTATTATTAAACTTTTCGATAATTATTTCCATTTGCTTCTCTACAACGGCACTAATAGACGCGGCAATGGATGTAATAAACGTCTCCTTCTTGAAGGCCTCCACAATAATTTCCTCGCACTCCGCTACTTGGGCACGTGACAGAACCATGGTTCGTTTAACACAAAAAAGCGTAGATAAATATACGTCGAAACTAAAAATATGTAACTGCACCCTTTGATTACAACAACGCAATTCACTAATCGATTATAATAATGCCAGTACACTAAAATAATATAATAATTTATCGCAAACCGAACGACCTCGTGCGTCTACTCGCTCGCCATTTTCAATTGTAAAAGTAGTAAAAAAGTAAATGTAAAGCAACAAGTACCTAATAAAATATACATTAAAAACTTACATAATTAAATTGCATAAGAGTGAATATACCTTAGTTTCTATTGACAAAGCAGATGCCCTGGATGGTGGATTCATAAATGGAGACATTAGTTCTATTAGTACTCGAGTTAGTTGTTCTGTTAAATCAAAACTTTTGACAAATTGTGCGTCTGGCATATCGAATGCATTTTGTCCTGACTTATGGAATCTCTAGGGCTTGTTCCTTAGCTTCCAACAAATCAAGATTGACTTGATTAATTATCAACACTTCTTCCACGTCCATCTTTGAGAAATGATGATAAAACGACCGGTGATCAATATAAATTTTCTTATAAAGTATATTCACTGAAATACACGTCGTACCAACAATAACCATACGCAAACTTGCAAAGCAAATATGGAATAACAATAACCTGTTACGGTTTTTTGCTTCGCTTACCTCGAATTAGTTCTCCGCTAGCCTTTTCGACCGGCTTTTGCAAACCCCATTTCTTTCTTTCATCTTCAGAAATGCTCGTACGTCTTGTAATTTCACAACGTAAACATTATCGTTTAATTTTTGGCTTTCAATTGTGTTTCTTTTTCGATAGGTAAGGAGAAGATGAACCGCCAGCAGCCTGAAATAATGCAACCATGGTTTGGTCCATAGTCGACGTTCGCGATAACTTTTGGCCTTAGATTCAAGAGTAGACGCGAGAGTAACGAAAGATACGAGTAATTCCGAACGCGCTTTTCTTTCATCATCGGTAGTAGGCACACTCCTATTGACTCAACCGAGAGCATGGGCCAACTTAGAAGATATCTTGTTAAACTCTGTTGAGGATAAATTCCCGGAAAAATCTCCAACCAAGCCCTCAAACACCTTCGACTTGTCGGTAAACGCTACCAAGTCCTTCTTGAATGAGAAAGGATAATCAGGCCACGTAAAACTTTCTGATTTCTCTACTTTTCGGAGACACCGAAGAGTCTTCCGCATGGAATCCACCGTTTCACCTCTGATTCGTAATTCATACACCAACTCATCCTAAATTGCATGATATTTAGGTAGTTAGTAGAACAATATGTATAAGTATAAATTACTATATTAAATATTAGCATAGTAGGGGTGCATAAAAAAATAAATATTTAGCTTACAGTATGTTTATGATGAAAGGAACAAATTCGTTTAAAATTCAAGTAATTATTTTACAGAAAAACTCTCGGGCACATTGATTAGTATTTTTAGTTGCGCATTTTTTTTTTTTGACAAGGAAATTATACCGTAAAATGCGCCAACTTTGTGCCACTTTTCGAAGTTTTTTAAGCACATCTTCCTTATTTATTGAGATAAGGGAATGGGAATTTTACCCAGTATATTAAACACATCTCAGAAATGTACTTTCGCTGCTGAAGAAGAATTCTGATAGTAAGTCGAGGGGGTGAATTTTTTTCGTGTGGCACAATGTGTATACATTAGTGCGTCAACATTGTGCCACTTGCCGTTTCTCGTTTAAAAGAACGTGTTAAACTCGCCCCGGTACAATGTTGGCACACTAGTTATTCACGATTGAAAATGTTTGAAAAATGTTATTTTTGTGTTTATTTTTTAATTTTTTTGTGGGGTTTTTGGGGAAATAAAAAAAATACTTGAAAATCGACATTTTGTTTAATCTTTTAGTGGAAAATAGTAACAGTTGTCCTTATGACTTCAAATTAGTTTGATATAAATTATCTCCAATTTTTTGGGGGGGATTCAGTGGTCCTTTTATTTGATTTTTGCGGTACCAAACAACGTCAGGGGGATTTGGCCACGTCCAAAATTTTCCTCTTTTTTTCATTGCAGAGATTTCTGTTTCTTCATGTTTCTCATCATTGGACATTACTAATCCAGGGTACAGCTTTCCGCTGTACTGTACAATGACAAATTTTTCCTCTGCCGGTTTTTCAGGACTCGGTTCTGGTTCGTTTTGTGGCATTTCTTCAGGGTCAGATTGTGCGATCGCTGACTCATTTTGCACAATCACTGCTTCCACCCTCTCTTCTTCGCCTTCTTCATCTGTTCTTCCTGCTTCATGTATCTCTTTGGGGTCGTCAGTTTCATCGTCGTTATTGTCTCTAAGTGACTCGAAATAATCTGTGAAGCTATCCTCGCTTTCAGCATAAGGAATATCACCTTCACTTAGCTCCTCTTCGTCAGATGTCTCGCTGTTTCGTCTACGCCTTTTCCGAGGAGCAGTGGTATCTTGTTTTTTCTTACAGTGAGATGTCTCCGTACGGACTGAAGTTGATGGTTCAGCTGCATTCAGGTTATTTTGTAAATCGGCAACTGTGATGGCTTTTCCAGGGGCAACATTGACCTTCTTCGTCCTCTTGCGCGTTGGTTTGTCAGTGAGCTGCTGTCTCGTTCTCTGGAGTTCAGCAATAAAAACTTGAGTCACATTTTCTGTAACTTGTGTATCCATTTGCAGCCTCCCATCACATAATTTCTGCAGGACATGGTCTCGGTTGAGAGGAAAATTCCAGTCCCCTTGAACCAGATTTCATGTTCTTCGCAAGGTTAGGTCCCAACGTCTCCATCATTTTTGCTAGTTGTCTGGGAAATTCGGTTTTTGGAAGAGAAGCCGAAAACCTTCCTGCGGCGGTTTTTTTCCACTCGCCCAGCACTGTCTTCCAAACACGCTTCAAGGGACCGAAAAATCCTACGTCAAGTGGTTGAAGCAGGTGTGTGGAGTTTGGGGGGAGTGCAATAAACTTCACATCATTTCTTTCACACAATGTGATCACGTGGCTACTCAGGTGGGAGCTCAAGTTGTCTCCCATAAGCACCTTAGTACCATGTTGTCGCCTTATGACTGGCAACATTGTGAATTCGAACCAGTCTTCAAATGATTTAGTGTCGAACCAACCACTTTTGGACCGGTTGAACCTGGTGGATGGGGGCGCCCCTTGAACCCATTCAGGGTACACATTGTCTGCCTTATACACTACATATAACGGGGCTATTTCACCTGCGGCATTCCCACAAACCATAATTGAAGTGGAAACTTTGGTAGCATTCTGAATTAGTTCTGGGTGTTTAGCCCCTCTCCTGCACAAAATTTTGGTGGAACCAGGATCGTCTGTTAAGTTAGTCTCATCGTAGTTCCATATAGCCTCTGGGGAAATACCCTCGAGTTTCACCTCAATATTATCAAAAAACTCATTTACTGTGGTGCTATTGATACCTGCACGATATCGTGAAATACTCTGTGACATCCTTTGGCTAAGCTGTGAACTATGTCTTTCACGAAATGATCTTCCCCAAGCTGCACCAGGCATATTTGCTGTAAACGCATTCACAGTGCGACCAACTCGATCAAGGTAATTTTTTACCATAATTCTCAAGTCCAACACTGTCATTGGGAACCCGTAGGTAGCCACAGCAATAGTGTGTGCACATATCACCTTCTCCTCATATTCTGATAAAGCAGTTTGCCTACCTGGCTTACGACGCAAAACCTGAGAGTCTTCACCACCATCACCTTCTTTCTGTTCCTTCAGCTTGTTTGAAATCGTGTTACGATGGATTCCGTAACGTTTCGCCGCCTCTCTCACTGAAATCTTCTTATCTTTGATGGCTTTTAAAACACTCGCTAGTAACTCGTCGGTGTAGTTTCGATAGGGTCGCCCACCAATCTTTCTCCTATCTTTTCGCCCCATGTCTGAAAAACGCCAAAGATAAATTCCTACAACCATAAAACCATTATGTTACAGGAAAAAACAGCGAAAACTATTGAAATAATGGGGTTTTAGTCATGAAAACTGGTGGCACAAAGTTGACACACGTTTCTCTCATTTTTACATAACCTTGACACCACAAATAAACACAACAACCTATGAAATCGCCGATTGGGCTATTTTACCCTTAATACTATAGTAATACAATTATTAACTCACCGGGAATCAAAAATATTCGGAACAATGTGTTCCAGAGGAGACTCTCCCACAGATTTCAAATACTAGAAAACGAACACTGATCGTGTGATTTTATCCACAATCGCGTGGTAGCGACGATAAGGTTTCGAATGCTATACTTCAATTCTTGCAGGTCACTGCCATCTTGTGAATTTTTTTGGAAGCTTCACCGTAACGGCTAACTTAATTACAGAACTCTTCAGCTCAGAAATCAGCAGTGGCACAAAGTTGAGTCGTCGGCACAAAGTTGCCGCATTTTACGGTATACAGGGTAACAAAACAAAATTATATTATGGATTTGCAGTACACTCTACGTTTTGGTTTAAGCAATTCTTTTTCTGTGAATAAATTGAAAATATGACATTGTGCTAATACATGTTCTTATAATGGGTACAAACAATATTCCTGGATATAACAAGGGGCATAATGTATGCCGAAATGAGATGAATAGGGCGCATTGTATATTAAATAAAGAAAGAGCCACATATTTGTCAACAATGACTTACAAATATATTTAACGGTAAGGCCGCAGAATCGACGCCCATTTCAGTTAAATGTTCTTTTGAAATTGAAAGAGTTATGTCACAACGCAGCAGTAAAAAAATCCCATAGATAGCTAGACTAATTGTGTTTTTTAAAGCTACTGGCCCAAAATATAGCAGAAAAGTGTGACATGAAGTTGCTTTCCACCTTGGAAGGTACGTTAAGGAACGAGATTTCATATTAAATTTTACACATTTTATCAACGTAATATATAATAATAATAATAATATACAGGGTGTAGATAAAGTCTGGAACAAAATTAATATTTCTGTCATCTTCGGTTTGATGGAAAAACCCTGAAACAGGTCGATTTTGTTTTTATCCCGTGCACACTATAACATCGTGAATTTGTTTCTGTCGTCATCTGGTTGCGCGCGGGCGTGACGTCATCAGTTTTTTCAAATGGTAACCCGCCACATTTATTGCCCCTTGTCGTTAGGTATTCCACTGTGCATGCAACGGTATAAAAGGTTTGGTACCTTACATAACAATTTTTGGGAGAAAAATGCTTTCGAATTTCAAAAAATTAAAATTTTATTTCTAATGAAAAACTAATCAAAAATGATTTAAAAAATCAGATTATTATTATAATCCGAGGTTTATCTTGGATTGTCGTCAAACAAGACACCAAAAAAATGTCAACGGAAGTGTTCAAATTGTCCACCATTAGCCATTTGACACTGGCCGAGACGGACGTACACGTTTTCTACGACACGTCGTATTGTCTCTGCACCAATATTTCGCATTTCCTCGCGGATACGATGTTTCAGATCATCCAAGTTATTTGGCTTATTGGTGTACACCTTTGATTTCACATGACCCCATAGAAAAAATCAAGTGGTGTGAGATCTGGCGAACGGGCAGGCCATTCAATTGTTCCCCTTCGTCCGATCCATTTCCCGGGGAAAATTTCGTCGAGGTAACTCCGAACATGCCAGCCAAAATGTGGAGGTGCTCCCATCTTGTTGAAACCATATTCTGGGGTGAGACTTGTTGGGGGTGTTTTCATCCGGAAATAATTCTACCAATGTTGGCACTAGCGTAAATCTTAGGAAATGTAAGTATGTTTCAGCGTTTAAATTTCTGTCCAGAAAGAAAGGCCCCACAATGCGATCTCCCACTATTCCCGCCCATACATTAACTTTTTGCCGGTGTTGGGTGTGCTCCTCTCGAACCCATCGAGGATTTTCGCCCGACCAGTACCTACAATTGTGGCGATTCACTTCACCGTTCAAGGTAAAAGTTGCTTCGTCACTAAAAACCACATTGTCAACAAATATATATATTTAACTCTAAGATTGCATAGTGAAGTATATAAAGAATGTATTTAAGACAAGACCTGTAAAAACAAATGAACACCGAGTTTTTAAACAAACGAAATGGGAATATAAACAAACAATATTTCAAACATTCAGAAATTCCTTAACATTATAATATGTTCATGTTTGAGACCCCTAACTTTTTTAACTTATGGATAGTTCGCAATTCTTAAATAGTCGCGGGAAGTTTATTATAAATATGCTAGCACGTATATAATGGCGATCTCTCATACCCTGCGGTGCTGTGCTTCTGCGTCTTGAAATTATTGCACTCACGCGTTAAGTATCCATGGTTCTTTCCATTGGCTGTAAACGAATTTCGATATTCTTATGCATAGACGGCATATTTATAAATAAAAATGCACGGTACTGTCAATAGGCAACTGTTCGAAGTAAATGTTTTTGCACAAGGAACACCCATTGACACATACGATCGAGACGCCGGACGCCCACAACACCATCTGGCTAGAAATATGGGTAAGCCAAGCCATACTCTAGCTTCTAGCTTATCAACTGATCGCTAGTTAAGAATGAGGCTATTTTTCCCTCACCACAGTTCCATCTCTGACATAAGTTTTAAACTGTTTTTCTCTTTTTCTAATCTTAACCGGTAGTGGCCCATTCATCCATGAATTCAATAGTTTTCGTAATTCTTAAACATATATTGTGCTTATCAACTGAAAATTGCGTTACCATTCCTACAGAAAGTTCTTTTATGGATGATACAATATTTTGTAGGTGGTGATCCTCAGCTAACTTATTTGCGAAAGTCAAATCTGTTCATTTTGGAGCAGTAAGAAACCGCAAGATTATTCTGTTGTGAATTCTAGTCTCTTTTTCTGTACATTTTTTCAGAGGAGCAGCATCCGCCATGACCTTTGACACATTTGAAGAAAACCAATAATATTTAAACTATATCTCTTTCGCTTGAAACTTATACCATTACTGGTAACAGCTTTTACTTAACAAAACTTTTCAAATATAGCTCTAAGGGTCTAGGTGTACATTGGCCCAAAAAATATCCCAATTGGGACAGGATCGGATTTATAGTTTTTTTATTTGAGCTAAAATTGGCCATAGCTGACTGTTCCTATTTAAACAGAGGCAAACCATCTATACTAAAAGTGATATTATTATACGTTTGTTTATTAAAACAATATAAATATTTTTCTAATAAACCTAAATCTCCACAAGACTCCAATGGTATCTTTACTGGTATTTTAGGTTCCACTTCAATTGAAGTATTATTTGGCCGGTTCAATAATATTGCTAGAAATCTTTATTTTGCTCAGTAACAGTAGATAAACATGTTGAGAACTTATCCTGAATCACTATAGAAGTATGCTCCTAAAAGCAGGTCAATTTTATTTTTTTATTGAATCTTGAATTTTCCATGGGAGTGCGTGATGCGAACGATCTTGCAGCTCGAGATAAGCCACTTCTTGGACCATCTCTACAAGATGCACCAGGAATTGTAATATGTTACAAGATGAAACACGAGAATAATGAAAATTTGTTAAAAACAGCAACAACTCTGAAACAAATGAAAGCCTGCATTAAGTTTGGAACAATTTATTAACACTTAAGGCAATTTAGTGTTATTAAAATTAAAACAAAAGCATTTTGAATAAGATCGTAGATCTTTTCATTTCAGTGGTTTGGTTGTTTGTATGTATGTATATGGCGAGGGTGAGGATTACACTGCAACCTAAAAGATCCATTGTGTTCCCTATTCTTGCTGTTTTACAGCTGCCCTTCCAATCCTATTTCTTTCAAAAAGTGCAGGATATTAGAAGGCCCCAGGTTAGCTAAGTCTCGCTCTACGATTTTACGTGCTCCTAACCGGTTGATCTCTTTTGCTGCTAGCAACTTTCTCCACGCATTTTTGTTCCTGTTTTTGTAAACACCTTGGGCAACTCTCATGGGCTCCGATTCTAGTGGTCTTTTAAAAGTGCCGTTTCGAGGACGCTGGTTTGGATAGTGGCAAGGTATGGTTAAGGATATACGCCGGAGTCTCCTTCCTGCAAGTTGTTGAAGAATTCCGTTAAAATAACCTACTTCTGACACTATATTTTGTGTTATGAATGCGCTGGTTCACAACAACCGATCACTGTCTCATTTAATAATAAAAAACACATACTCGCTTAACTACGTTTATTAAAATGGAGGTTTAATGTGGGACGCGATTTTCTGTGTCTGCCAGCAATAAAATATCAGTTTTCAAATATAAATCTGAATATTCCCCCAAATTTTAGCAACCAAATGACTTCCACACTTCGTGGGCATGGGCATAATCAGCGGCTGTGCTATCGGTACGCGTCATCGAGTTGTAAAATTTAGTCTTATCCGGTGGCTGTATTACGCCAAGTTTAGAAAAGGAATCTGTGTAGTCGTAAAGGAACACAGCCTTACGTTTTAATAACTTAAATCTCGAATCATTAAAATTTTGAAATTGCGATTATACATTTGGAAAAACATCTAAATGTGATGCCAAAGTTTCTCGTCCGCTTGTCATAAACCTGTAAGAATCAATAAATCTGAACTTAACGAAACTATTATCAATATTTTTTTGTGGACGAAATATCTCTCTCTTTGTTTATAGGAAGGAAATCGACGCGAGCTTCGAAATCTTTAGCAAGATTTTGAATAATAAAATGGGAATCATATCTCGACAAGTTATGAAATACCACGAGAATTGCGTGACTGTCTTTATAACTGATATTACACACCTCGTGGGCGGGTCGAGACCTACCAGTAAGATGGCAGTTATCGTTGACTCTATTCTCAGGGCCAAAGAGCACAGATGTGGCACTGAACTCCAACTCTTGTATCTATACGTAAAAGATTCCATCAGCCGTGGGTAAAGAAATACTGTTTCTACATCTTCGGCAAACTGTTGTATCTCTTGCACAAACCATTTCCGTCAGCTCTCACCACGGTAAGATCTGTAAAAGTTTAGAGAATGCTCATAGCCGCACTTTACTTAATAGCTCACGCTCTATGTGATCTTCTATTTTTTAATTCCATTTTGGTTGGCACACGCTAAATGGAACAGGCTCCTTGTTCTTGTAGTTCTTGAATTTTAAGTTGGCTTGCTCTTATGTCAGCAAACGCACTTTACAGTCAATCATATTACTACAGTCTTTCAAATGAACATTAACTTTTGTTAAGTATGAAAATAGTGGAGGTAGCGATCGCAAAAGTATTTCTTATGATCGTATTTGGAAAGTTGACTTGATACAAGACGGCTTAAATCATTTATCCACATGTGGTGGAAGCGTGATTTGTTACCATCGTCATCGCCTCCCATCCTTTATCAGATGCAAATTTACATATTTTTCTTGATTGTTTTTCGTTAAGTAGGTAGGACAAGGTAAAACTATCCCCACTGTAATCCAAAAATGTTCTCACAATTTTACGTAGTTACTCTTAGCAGAGAATCGTAATAAATGGGGAAATTAAAGTTCACCAATCTATATAGCCTCTTCGCTACGGTGTTTAAAATGTCCATCCAGTGTTGGTATGGCGACTTTATCCAAGGTAAATTCCATAGAACGCCTACTAACTCGTATAAGAGGCAGCATTTTTTCTTTCGAATTACATTTGCCTCCCACGTAGCACAATTTCAATTTAAATTGCTCTTAAGATTTCGATTGTCTTATGTTGCGGGTGCAATTTCATATGTTCTTCTATTTCTTGCCGATGTTTCAAAAATACCTTATCCCGTTTGTTTTTGGTGAAAGAGAAACATTCTTCGTCATCTCTTCTTTTTTTTTCTAAATAATAACATGGTTTACTGGTATATCGAATAATGCCTGCTCAAAGGATATGTCACTTCATTAATCAATCGAACCTTTTTTTCAATATCTTCTTCGTATTGTTGCAACATATTATCCAGTAGGTTATTGGGCAACACGCGCATTAATTGAGAAGCTGTTGGTGATAATGATGGCGTTGGTTATACGTAGTTAAACATTGTTAAATCCTTCAACTTATAGAATAAGTCAATTTCTTTATTTTTCGTTTCTTATATGCCAAACTCCCCTTGCGCCGTGTTTCAAGTTTTATAAGAATGTTAGATACTGATTGATTCCGTAGATACCCTAGCAGCACAAAAATCGGCACGATGTCGGCTAAGCGTCACCGATATTGCTGCCCGATGTCATAATTGTAGCGGCCACTGATATCATTCCGATACCGGGTGTGAACATTTTGCAATATTGGCTTGGGCAGATGTAATCTCGGCCGATTAAGCTATTTTAATCTGTAATGGCAACGTGAACAATCTAAGTAAATATGTAATCTCGGCCGGCTGACAAAAATGTAAACTCGGCCGCTTAACAACTTGTACTTACCTCACTAATTGCGTTTTATTCTAAACTATATATTTTAGGGTATTTCGAGACAAATACTCCTCCACATAACAATTGTTTATTAAGACATCAAAGGTAGGTATATACAAGAAAAAAGGAAATGTAAACTCAAAAAGTTGCAATACAAATAAAAAATTAAAATTAATACATAGACAAAAAAATATCAATACACCAATTCAAAATATATTTTAATATTACATAGTGGAACTATAATAATGCGAAATCATTAATTTTGTTTTGAAGGTATTCTTGCCTTTTCCGAGTAAACTTGTGAATACTTGCAACTTTACATATATTTCATTTTGAAAATTAATTAGGAAATCAATAAAAACGAATACAGAAGGATGAGGAGAATTTAAAGTTATGCTGTCTGTAAACTTCTTGTCTTGTTTTGGGAAGTACTGGTTGTAATTTTCTTGCGTTATGTATATTCTTTCTTATATACGACAGATCCGTTGTTGTAATACTTGTTGAATCTTCTTTGGCAATAAGGGAACGCAAAATTTTACTTGGTTGACTGCCAATATTCTCTACAGCTTTACGTTTTGCTGCACTTGTAATCACTTGTCTTTGAATGGTGCGAATGTCACATGCCGAATGGTTATGAATTAAATTCGATCTCGATATTGTCTTCTCCGGGCCCACTGTATAAATATTTGCTAGATACTTCGCAGTCTTACACCTCCACTTTTTCTCGCCAGTTTTGAGTTCTTCTTTAAAAGAAAACTTATAGTTATCTATCAAGAGCATAACTTTGCCTGGTTGACTAACTATTTCCTTAACACTCTCCATGATTTGTGACCGTTTCGGGCGTTCCCGTTTCGTGCGTTTCACAAAATTTTCCCCTTTTGGGCGTTCGCTCTATAGATGGGAAGTGAATGTGCGTTTGAATTCCCGTTTCCTGCGTCAGTTTTATATTTTATAGGAAATATGAAAAAATAAAAACAAAGTTAAGGAGTTTTGCTGATTCCGTAGTTTAATTTCAAATTAAAACAAATTCCACATCAGTACATGTATTAAAAAATATAAAATAAAAGTACGTTCAACTATATACACTATATACAAAACTTCATTAAAATTAAAAAAAAAAATTTAAAAACTCTATAATTTTACAATATGTTTTAGTTTGTCCAGTGTGTCACTAAGATTCTGTCTATTTTGAATTAGGTCGCTAACAACTATTTTTAACCGCCTATCTAATTCACAATATTTTCTTGCTCTTTGGGGGTACTTTATGCACAAACAGTGTTGTTGGAAAACAGTATTATAAAATACATTTCTTCTTGAAGAACTTTCATCAATTCAAATATATTGGGATGTGCTTTTCCGATTCGTCTGTTAAGTCTGTTATGCCATCCTTCTACAGAGTTTGTAGTCCGATGACGTTCTCCATAGCAAGTCCATATTCGGTGGCGAGAATTATCAATCCATTGATCAACGAAATAATCGTTAAATTTAACAATGGCTCTTGGGTAGGAGAATTTTCCATGATACAGAGCCAACCATCTGTAACTTTATCTTCTGGGCAGATGAGCTAATGCAGCACACTTTCTTATGTGGTTTCTTACTTCCTCGTTGTCCTTGTATAAGTTTGTTAGACCTAAATCTTGTACTTTGCGCCAAAGAGTTTGGTTAAAATGAAAGTTACATCCTTTGATAACTGTAACCGGAAAAACTTCTTCTAGAGCATTAATTGCGGCAACTTCAAAATCAAGAATACTTTTTTATATCCCTTAATCCCTTAACGACTTTACGCACGAAATGGGATTAAAGAAAAAGATATCTAATTTGGACGCCCGAAACGGGACTATTTCAGGTAAAATTTTTCGACGCCCGAAAGGGGAACGCTCGAAACGGGAAGACACCCTCTCCATTGTACGTAATGAAACTTCAACTGCAGTTTTATAACTAATTACCTCTTTGAAGAGAAGAAATAAAGAAAGGTATACGCCACACCTTCATAATGCAAAATAACTAATGATCATTTTAGATTATAGATATTGGTAATTTTAATCTCTAATAAATTTGTAATGGGCCATTTAGTATGACGCAGATTTAAGTAACGACTTTGTTTATCTATTATATTATAGATATTGGTAATTTTAATCTCTAATTAGGGTCAAAATAGCGGGTAGGTATCTACCGGCCAAGTTTACCTATGAAGATTAAGGCAGAAGATACAGTATCATTAATAGACCGATATATAATTGATACTTACCCAACGTTTTCAATGCTCCGCCGATAAAGTTTCATTCAACATATTGCTGTGAACTGATGGTCCAAGCATATAAGTAAAGAGAAATTAAAAAAGACAAAATTAATTTAGCTAGCTCAGCAAAAATGAATTTAAAAGGGCGCCAGAGATTCTTAATCTCAGAGAAACTTTTTTTAAAAAGTAATAGTGGCGGTTGCAAAATGACTTTCATTAAAAATCCCAAAAATTGAAATGGCAGATTCAAAATAAAAGAACTAGTGATTTTAAATGATATTTACAATCATTAAATTTATTTTAAAAAAAAATGAAAAAAAACATTTGATACAATTAACAGGATTAATAAAAACCTTGAATATAAGATTCTGGCATAAAACAAACCTGCATATGACTTTACAATTTAAAAAAGGACAATGCAAATCCTTTAGCAAACAAAATGGTGAATTCGTTCTAGAAGGACTTTCTATACCACAAAAAATCCACGTGGTTTTAAAAATTCAAGGCAAACAAAATTTAATTCAAATGACGTAAAGAAACAAGCAAAATCAAAAATGAAATTTAAAACAAGCTCACAGCTTCACTTCACCTACCCCGAGGTGATAATATAAAATTAAATTATAACTACTAAAAAAAAACGGAAAATTTAAACTCTAGACGCGCTCGCTTCTAAAACGAATATTATTAAAAAGCCTTACATGTATGTGCACACCCATCCAATACTAATTAACAAGAGAATTACTAGATAGACGATTTTAAAAATCACAAACAACGAACTACATCTTAAACTGAAAAAGGATTACCATAAACGGTAACCAAAAACTAAACACAACAATACACGGGCTCGTCTATCTGATAACTCCTCGGGCCTCTACGGGTAACATTCTCATATATGTGAAATATACAATCTCGTGCGATCAACACAGCGCAACGCAAAGAAAAAACTAGCAAATAAACTATACAATACAGGAGTACGCAAAATGTACAAATAAATGAAATTCAATATACACAACTGGCCAAATAAAATGATACTAACAATTAAATCAAAATTCTTAGCAAAAATAAGAATAGTGGAAACTCCAACATTGTTTTGACAAGGCTGATTTGAATAAATAAAAATACACATTTAAATTTCCGAAACCCGGGGTGCCATACTACAGCAATATGATATCGCACCGATATTGATGTGTTTACTAATGTCTACTTATAGGTAGTTTGTCGGTTCACGATATTGGATGTATGATGGATGATAGACAGGCAAAAGGGTTATAAAAGGTATAATTTCCAGTGAAATTAGCTTCATATGTGGTTATTCAATTCTAGTAAGTTTTTTTTTTGTGATCTTTCATCAAAATATTTGTAAATTATTACACGAAAACAGTAATTTGTGGTAATAATTATCTAGAAAAATCATGCGGTTTTCTAATGAAGTAACTGTAAGCAATTTGGTTTTTGTGTAGCGACCCTCGCCGCAGACTTAGCACCCTCATGAATTAGAAAATAAATGGGACACGTTTGGTGAAAATATTAAAAGGCGCGGTTATCCGAAGCTGGAGTGTACCTTTGAAAATGTCGCAATGCTTATCTCCAATTAAACTTGACTAAACGATAACGGCAGTCTTTACTGTAAGTACTCTTCTTGTTGTTTAATAATTTAGATGAAGGTTTAAATAATGGGATGTCTTAGAAAAAAAAGCAAACAATTTGTGAACCATGCAGAATCGAATAATCACAAATGGGAGTAATTGGTTGGAAATGATACCACTATAACACCCCTTGTGTTTGATCATCCCACTTTCGGGCAGCCTGTATAGTAATATTCATATTGAGCAATGCGAAAAAGTGAATAATATTAATAATGCATATTGCACATGCAAAATGTTTTTCAAATTATTTATGAGTTGTGCACAATCATACGTTTTAGAAGCGTCTCAAAATGCTACCAACTTTGATAATATAGCTCCACATTGCATTATCCTATTATAGTATCTATATTTGTTGGTAAAACTAAAGCAGGTATTATAAATTAGCTTGGCGTTGATGATTGCAGGAAAACTTATGTAGTAGGGGGAAATAACGCAATAATTTCAAACAAAGACTAATTGCTACGCCTTCCGTCACTACGGAAATTTGCTAGCCTAAAGCGATACTCACATAAACCTACCTACCTGCTACAACTCAGATTAGAATTTAATAGCCTGGTCTCTGAGGGATGTAAAATTCAGGCACTTTCTGGCCGCTATCTAGCCTAGTCGGAGAACGGTCGG
>RXPK01000006.1:1108170-1176548 GCA_004143645.1 Protaetia brevitarsis
AACCATTAGAAATTCGCTTATGGATAGCCTGAATCACCTATTTAAGTGACAATTTAGTGCATAGTATTCCATATGTTAATAATTGTCAGTATATCGGCGAATTTTTCCACGTGCGAGCACATGGATGACCTGGCCACCGCCCAAAAAATATTTATAAATTCTATTATCATACAATACTTGTAACAAGATCGAATGAAAACCTTTTCTATATATATTATGAATTTCATATATGGGGCTAGATATAGGTATATGAACACCCATCCACACACCTAGCACATTTGGAAAGAACGACCTCCCTTAATTCATTAAAATTTTCCACAACAGTTCGAGCTGCTAATTCACCCTTTTTGCCATTGAAATGTATTTTTCCTTCAAGCTATATAGAATTTTACAAAGTTTAGGAATATTTTATATGTTTTTCCTATTGTTCCAAACCGATCGCAATACCTCGAAAATATTCTTGTGTTCGCCAAAATGCCATAAAGTTAACAGAACGCCTTCCTTATAAGTATTGGTTTTTTTGCCTACTTGCTTGGAGTTAATTTGATTGTGTAGCGAACTCCTAATTAAGTAAAAGAAGATCAAATTGAAAAAATATAACTTATCATCAACTTTATACCATAAATTTGGTTGGATGAAAGTTACGCTCGGGACTGTATTTTGGGAAAATTCTGCAATAATTTTTCGTATACATATCGTTTATTCCCTTCGCCAACAAAATATCACCTCAGATGGGAATATCTATAAAAACAATTTTATAGTCTTTACAAAAATATTTGTGTAATACCTGACAGAAGAATCATTCAGGAGTTTTTTAATATAATATATAGCATCCTTAATCATATTTAATAATTTGTGTCTATAAATTGCCCCATTTAACGTGATGCGTATCCTATTGTGAAACAAAATGAAAAACAAATTACTACACTCATCACTAAACAAACTACTAACCTAAAATGTTTTAAAATTTTCTCCCATATGTCAAAATTGATTATCACATCAAATCGTTGCTTTCTGTAACAAAAATGGCATTCATCATGATAACTCATCTTTATACCGAGAGATACGTAATACATCAATAGGTGAACCTTCGCTTATTTAAGCAACTCTCGATATCTCCACCATCCGAGGAATCAGACAATTCTGGCGCATTATCACCTAAAGCCGACAAATCCAGGGCGGAAAATTGACCCAATGTTGAAGTACGTTCAAACATCTTGGGCTTTAAAACTAAATTGCGAAGACAAACTAACTAAACTCACTAATAATTCTGAGCGAACAGTGGTTTGCTCTTCCGACGAAGATACAGCGCAATTGATACGTCCAAACAAATGCGCAATCTTAGACGAAAGCTTAGGTCGGGAATTCAAGGTATATTCAATTTGCGCAAGAACAGTAATGAACTCTTCAAACGTTAAATGTGTGTTATTTATGACCTTATATAGATGCCTCTTTATATCTTTTACACCAGACTCCCATAAACCCCCAAAATGAGGTGCGTGTGGCGGAATGCCTTCACGTGTACAGGGATTTTATATATCTGAATTTGCTGACTTAAAAAACTATTTTAATTGGTTGTTAGTACCAACAAAGTTGCTACTATTGTCAGACCACTTTGTAGAAGGAGTACCTCGTCTGGATATAAATCGTCGAAAACATGATATAAATGTATCCGTAGAAGAATTACCGGATTGTTCAATATGCATTGCTTTGTGTTTAAGCATATAAAATATGCGAATCCATGCTTTTGACAATTTTGATCCGCGTCCCTTTCGCATCTTTTAACAAGAACGGAGCAGCTATCAACCTGTGTATCGAATACATACTGGGTGTGATTGACGCTCTTTGATAAGGTTGCCGCATTGATGTAAGCTGAACCTTAGGTTTAAATTTAAAACATTTTATGCATTTTCGAATAATGTGCTTAGCCGTTTGTAAACCAGATGTGGGCCAAAATTGTTGTCTTATATGACTCAATAATTGATGTGGTCCAGTGTGTGGTAATCGTCTATGTTCTTCTTCTAAAATCAATCGTGTTAATTGAAACTTCCAGCTTAAAGTAAGGGATGGATTACCGTCGTACGTAAACCTGAATTGACTAGTCGACACTACAGAAAAGTCCGTTTTGTCTAGAAATGGTTATGATCAATATTATTTGTTAATTTGCGTTTTGAATTTGTTTCCATGTCGACAATTTCTTGTGCGAATGATTCTTTCTGAGCCCACCTCACTAGTGCCTTTACTGCATTGTGCAATGCTCTTACTAGGTGTTATTGTCACACCATCTAGTGTGAAAATTACATTATTACTTTTCTGGGCCCCTTTCCTATTACTGCCTCAGTTTTTCGGGCGCCAAGGACAACTAATTTTCTGCATCCAATTCTTGATCTCATTCAGGCAGTAGTTACAGTTTCTTCTTAAAACTTCTTCATTGCTTCCTCCTACGATCAGCACCAGGTCGTCGGCGTGGGGTCTTCAATCTCGAGCCGGGATTAGCCGATAAAAAAGCCAAATCCCATAGTCCTCTAGTGGCCGGATGCAGTCACTCCGCCCTGAAGTGTATGGCGAATAGACCCATTCTGGATAAGGCGGCGCCGGCAGTCGTGCCGGAAAACTGATGCCGTCAGTAGGGGTGGTGCCCATGAGGGGAATCCGCAACCAGGGCACGCAGCGATGCCGCGTGGGAAACGAATCAATGGCTGATCTTCCTCCTTCTGTCTTCCATCTTCTTTTTTCCTGAGACGAGTTCGCAAACATGTTGTGACTCATTATTTTTTTTTTTCGTCGTGGGCGAACGCGAAGGTCGCGGTATCTACGGTCAGGTCCAGCGTAAGAACCCCATAGTATAAGACATTCCAGAGCATTCTAGAGAGTTGGGCCCAAGACCGACCCTGCGCCACACGGACGCCCGCATTTAGAACAACTCCTCTCTCAATCTCGATTTTTCTCTCATTATATAAAGGAGAGTTGAGTGTTGCATTCTCGTACAGCTGGATTTTCTCAATGTCCGTCCAGTTTTCTCTGTTAGGGTTGACTAATCTGTCAAAGCAAATTGACCATTCCATATGTCTTGTCTTTATCTTTTCAAGTTCTCCTTGTTTTAGTCACTTCTTGATATTAGGGACATGCTGATTGGGCACTGCATCCAACTGGGAAAGGATCTGAAATATAAGTTCTTTTGTTCTTCAGTAACATAAGACTTTATTTTGTTCTCATCCATGCTGTTTATGATTTCAATCAATTGAGATGCAAAGCATGATGCTAGTCTAGCAAGAGTGACCGTTTTATTAGTTCGATAATGATATGTGTTTCTAGAACATCATTAAATGGTCCAGTATTGTTTTTGAGCAATAGTACGTCGTCTCATTCTCATTTACATTCTACAAAAACAGTACTTTAAAACTGTAAAATTTAAGTAAAAATTTATTATCCACCTTCAACAGATGCTGCCTGAGAGGATTTCAGAAGACTTATTTTGTTTTAAAATTCCTTGCTTTTTTTTACGTATTTGTCTCATAATACAGAGAGTCAGCCATTTCATTCCATGTAAAACGTTGCATATTAAAAAATATGGGTAACTGTAATTAAAACGATAAACAATAAATAAATAAAAATAAATAAATAGTAATTTCTAATCTAATTACATTTCCAATAAATGTGGCAGATAAATAAGTGACAAAAAATGAATGTCATTTACATAAACGCCATTAATTTTAATCCAACGGCGTAACTTCAAGGCGTTTAATCTTAAAAGTTGTTTTGCTTCCAGCGTCGAAATTAAACGTTTTTGATCTATCGTTTCTAAGCTAAAAATGTCTGTATTGGTGTTATCTACTATTCTCCAATTTTTTTTAAAATTGTTTTTCCGCACGCTGTATACCACGTTTATTGGTCTCCCATCTATACCCTGGAAATAAGGAACATATTATATTTCTCCTCTCTCTCCAGGGTAGATGTGTGGAATTTCCTCCGCGAGCTGTTTAAATCGCTAGGAAGATATCCTAAAATATTTTATAATTAACATACATGTATACATAATTTGTATTATGTGTTTGATATGTTTGATATTAGGTGTCGTTGTGCAAACTATCCTTTGGGTTCTATAGTTAATGAGGCTAATTTTAGTCTGTCAATCTTTTTTTTTTAATAATAGGCAATTAATTCCTTTTCTTTACTTTCACTTACTTAATTCATATAGTTTCTTTGAATTTGCCGGAAAATCACTATTCCTTAAAAGTGGATATTTTTGAGGCACGAACCTACAGTGCTTTGCCGCCGAGACCAAAAAAGTTCCTCCTTTCTTAGATCATGATAGCACCCGTGCGGACCATTTAAATAGATCGGTGAAGATCACTTGTTGCCATTTATTGGTCCACCCAATGTGCTGTCTTGCAAAATTTAGCCTTTCTTCTCTGTGTCTGGGTGTTAAAGCAAGCTTCATCTTTGTCTTTAATTGCCAAATTTTGGGGCAAGTTTAAATTATTCGGCGAACAGTCCGGACACTGCAAATAGTTTAGTTTTTTTTTTTTGTAATTTCTCTAGATGTCAAAGTAGAGTTCGATGCTAAACGAAATATATAACGTTGTGACGTAGGTCCCGCTAATCTGGAATTAAAAATACCGCACCACACATACACTTTAAAACTATATTAGTCTCTAGTTTCAATAACGAACTCCGGATTTTCGCTAGCCCATCATTTGCAATTTTGCGAACTAACAATTCCATTTGACGAAAATGTTGCTTCGTTCGTAAAGAGAATGTTTTTCGAAACATTGAAATTCTCTTCGATCGAACCTTGAAACCAGGCGCAAAATCAAATAGGCTACCATAATCGCGATCTTTTAACACTTGAATAAATTTTGCCCTGTACGTATGATTGGTTTTTAAAATTCTGCGTACAGATCTTTTCTCAATATTGGTAGTTGCCGCAATTGAAGAGCCCAGCGCAAAAAGTGACTAAGTCACATTTTGGTAGTTTTGGGATAATCAACTCCAAAGTTTTATAAATGATTCTGAAATTTTATAGGAAGTGTGATTGACCTTTGACCTTTATGGTACTTTATGGTATTCTTTGTACAATTAGAAAACAAATTCAGAAGGAAGCAAGAATTTTGGTGAATTACATTTTCAAAAAAAAAAAATGCACTTAGGTACTTTTTCCAACATTTGTAAATAAAACTATATGGTGTTAGAAATAACTCACTATTAATGTGAAAAAGAGCATTTATTGCAGAGACATTTGGAAATAAAACAAAACAAAACAAAACAAAACGTAACAATATGTGTGTCGCCTACTGCGGAGCGGGCACTTCTGCTACCCGCTGCCTATACGGTGTTGGAGTCCCGCCCCCTCCATATTTCTCCCCTTGGCGGCCAGTTTCAAATCCCTGTAGAGAACTCTTCTAACAATAGGTATATTTCTGCATAGGATATGTTTGTGAAAGTATAACCGCAAAATAAGCTTTAAAATATACATCAAAAAATAGAAGTGTTTTATTTGTTCAGAATACTTTACATACAATAATATTAAAATTAAATAATTTTTTTGCGTTTGATTTCCAAATCGGCTTTTAAGTTTTCTATAATTAATTTATATATTTCAGTCTTCGCAGTGACACATTTGCAATATATTGGTCTTGTAATTCTAATACTTTCTTTTTTAATTCTATTAATTCTTGACCGTATTCGGTTCTTGCTTTTTTGTTTTTTCCTTTATCTTTGTTCAACGGGTTAACTGTAATTAAAGAAATGTACGTTTTATAAATATAAATAAATGAATATTTACCTGTCAGCTCTCTATCTGTATGCAAACCTATGGGATCTTGACAGGTATCAGTAATATAATTAGTCGGTACACTGGTACAGCTTTCTGTATTTAATATATCTACAAAAGAGTTACCAGATAAAGAGTTTGTTTTATAACTAACTACTATATACCATCGGAGGGCATAAACTGTATAATTATTTCTTCTTCCTGATTGTTGTCTACGTTCGCATCTAGTACCCCTATATCTGAAATAATTTCAAATTGAAGTGAATATATGGAATAATAATTCATACCTATGGTATCTAACCTTTTACTTGATCATTATCAAAGCGAGGTGTAAGCTTAACATAGATATTTGTTGTTGTAGCTACATAATTTTGTCTTCGTATGCTGTTAACGTTGTTTTTGTTTCAGGTACTCCTCCTCCGGTTTGAGTACCTTCATATTTCATTTTTGCACATTTCTTTTTTAGTTCCTTTTTCATGCCTTCATATTTTGCTTTTATCGTCTTAGTATCTCTATTTGTGCTCATAATAGCATTACATTCATTTGCAATTTTGTCCCATGTGTCCTGTTGATGCTTCCAAGTCGTTGCATTTATTATTTTATTTTCCATGACATTTCTAAATTTATATGCAACATCTATTAATGTTTCCTTTTCTACTTCTGTAAAATTAGGACAACGTTTTTCTTTGTCTTTTTTTGTATTCTAAAACAATGTGAAATTACGGGACACAAACGAACATTTATTTCATACATTTTATGCATTATAAATATGTAACATACTATAGTAAGTACCCAAGTATGGTATACAAATTCTATATACCGGGTGGCCGTTGAGGTATCCGAGAAACTTCGTATATGGATTCAATGACTAATTTTAAGCAAAAGTGATCGTATTCACTTTGCCGAATTCCTAACGGTTCTTGAAATATCGGAGTTTGAATTAAAATTAAATTAGTAGAGGACTTAGGAAATAATGTCGTTTATTTTAATAAAAGTATAATGACAGTGGCAATTATTTAGCTGCTCAATGTGACCACCGCCTTGTGCAATGCATAACTCAATCCGCCGCGGAGCTCTCGTTCCCAGTTGTAGTTCTCCATATTGTTTTTCACCTCATTAAACGCTGCTGAATATTCTGGATGAGTTGGTCCCTATTATCAGGCTTTCCCATGAATAGGTAAGTGTCTTCACATGTCCCCACATGAAAAAATCTAGTGGGTTGAGATCCGGAGATCGCGGCGGCCAGCAATGGACCACCACGACCTATCCATCGATTTGGATACTGTTCATTGAGGAAATTAGTGACGTCTCTTCCATAATGGGCCGGAGCACCATCATGTAAAAACAATATCGTCCTTCTGATTTGAAGAGGAATGTCCTCAAGTAGTAGAGGTAGTTCATTCTCCAAAAAGCCCGGTACATTTCGCTGTTCAAATTTCCATCGAAAATATGTGGTCCCAATAACCCTTCATTATTAACTATTCCAGCCCAAATGTTTACGGAGAATCTTCTCTGGAAGTCGTTTCTTCGAACGGCATGAGGGTTTTCGATTGCCCACACATGTTCGTTGTGGAAATTGTTGATTCCATTTCTTGTAAATGTAGCTTCGTCACAGAAAAGGGTTCTTGGAAGAGTATCCAGATGATCGCTCCACCATTCACAAAGACGAACTCTTTGGGGAAGATCCGTGGGGAGAATTCTTGTACCGGTTGGTAATGATAGGGATGCAGCCCGTTTTCTCGCAAAGTGTCCTGCACAGCGTCCTACTTTGTCCAGTAAGTATAGAAATTTCTCTATACTAACACCAGGATCATTTTCAACACCTCAAGCACTTCTGCAGCATTGTTCTTCGCATAAGCTTCTCTTCACAATCGGTTAGGGAACGCACCTGTAATCGAAGAGTTGTGAAGGTTCTACTAAACGTTTGCTTGTCTGGAAGACGGCGGTTTGGGTATCGTCGTTATCATTCCCTAACTGAGGCGTTGTGTACTACCTTGCAATATCCATACACGAAAATCATGTCAGCGTATTCTTCATTTGAATAAATTACAGGCATGATTTTAACACAATTACGCAATAAAAATAACCAAACTGTCAATGATGACAATAACGAACTGACAATCAACATTTTTTAAGCATCTATCTATACGACCAGCCAACTTCAAACTCCGATATTTCAAGAACCGTTAGGAATTCGGCAAAAGTGAATACGATCACTTTTGCTTAAAATTAGTCATTGAATCCATATACGAAGTTTCTCGGATACCTCAACGGCCACCCTGTATTGTAAAAATTAAAACATATAGGTTACTTACATCCATTTCAACTATCATAAAAATGTTACTTATCCTACACTAAATTGACCATAAATTTCGATTAACAAAATAACCATACAATAACTATTTAGTTTTGTGGTGGTTTGTGTGGTGTTCGGTCAAATGGTTCGTATATACACACTCATGTAGTGTTCGCGTATTATTTTCCTAAATAAAATGATATTAGCTGCACATATTTTTACAACATTGTCAAATGTCACCTTGTCGATTTCTATCCCTCGGATAAAATTGCTTGTAGTTACCTGAAGAAATCTATTTAGTTCATATCTTATAGATAACGTTATCCAACAGATACGAATACGGGACTTTTATCCTTGCGTGAAGAAATCGGCCCTAAGAATGTCAAATGTGAAATGTCAAACCACGAGTCGCACTACCAACCTTACATAAAATGTCACCACAAATGTCACAAAATGCGTGCACCGTTGTTTTCGTGGGAATTACTAGGATTGGTTAAAAGAAAGGTATTCAATATGCAGTGAATATCTATTTAAAAACAATACTTGGATTTATTTACAAAGCGAGTTAAAGGTAACGTAGTGGATATTAGTAAAGTAAGTCGTTCAAAAGTACGTAACTAAGAATAAAGTAATACGCATACGTATTACTCGTACACATCGGTGTCTAAATCGGCATTAGGTAGATCGTTTAGCATGACGTTACTTTTCGGACTCGGAATTGTCACGGAATATCGTTTTATCATTGCCAATGGAATTTGAAGAAAGTGCTTATTTTCCAAGAAAGGATACCGGGAATGAAAGAACAATTGCTTACAGTGACAACTAGTGTTTTGTTGGTATGCGACACATGAGGCTGTAGGCTTTCGAGATGTTAGCGATCGGTGTGATATAGCCATAAGCAGATTACATATTATTGTCGAGAGAGTAACGCTATTTATAAGCAATAGGTCAGCTGAAATCATTAGATGATCAACAATTATTCAATTCAGGTAATATTTTTTAATCATTTAGTGTGGCAGTTTATAATAATTAAATTAATAATTATATGGTTCAAATTATGTGCATAGCCCTGCCTCGCTTACTTAATGACACCGTACCGAGATAATGGGAACTTAACTGCCATAGAAAGAAATTTTAATCGAAGATTAACTTAAGAACATGCATTTGGTATCTTAAAACAAAAGTTTAGGCAGTTGTACCATTTGAAGCTGAGAAGAATTGACAGCGTGCCACTTCATTAGGGCATGTTGTGTTCTACACAATATGTCTATACAGCATAATATGTTCCACTACTTGAGCCTCCTATTGTTAATGATGAAGTGCAGAATGACGAACAAGAAAATGTACCAGGTCACGAATGGAGGAAATATATAGCTACTTTGTTATTTAATGAGTAACACGCAATTTGTTATCTATTCTTCTTTTTTAATTATAATGAAAACTATTCTCTATTAATGTAACAGTCTTTTATTCAATACCAGTGTACAGATCTATAACAACATTGTATATTAAGTAAATGGCAAAATAAAATTAAACTTCTATAACAAATTAAACAAAAGTAATAGTAACAAAAATAAAATTCTTAAAAAGCATACAAATATTTCTGCAGATATCTATCACAAGAAAATGTAGAAAATACTCATGTGGAAAGAAAAATTGCTGGTCCATATACTATTGAATCGCTTTAATTCCTTACTATGTTCCTGTATAGTTTCTAGCCTTGATTGTTCCAACTCCAACTTTGCTTTTTCAAATCCAGTTTTTCTTTTTCCAAGAAATGTTTTTGTTCGTAGAAATGTTTCGAGTTGTCCTTCATTTCTTTGAGAACTTCATTCCTCTTGTGGAATGTGACAGCTTTCTTTCTCTGCTATTCCATGTCAGAACTTTTTCTCTCTGGTGTTGAAATACTTAAGTTTGGAACATCTTGTTTACTTATCGATGGAAGAGTTTCGTGAGTGGTTTCGGTTGCCTCAACTACCTCGCTACTTGAACATGGGGCTGGCGGGCACTCATTAGTGGCGGGCATTATTATTTGTGTTTTGGCTGATAGTAGCAATTTTGGATCTATACTACCCTTTTGCTTATAGATCTCATCAAATTGATGTTGATATGGGAAAACTTTATGAGCAGTTTTATTATTATTGTCTACAATTTTCTTATACTTTTGATGCTGTGAAACTATAACCGTGGCTGTTCGTCATCTCAGCAATTATTTCCTACATCTTTTTTAAAGTTTTCACATAAATTCCTTCTACTTTGGGGCGATAGGTTTTGTAGAGATCTATAAGCAATAGTATACATCTGTGGTTGCTATCATCCTCACGATTATAGCATAGGAATTCTTCATCAATAAACCCATCTAAACAGATTGAAATGTAGAATATGAGGCTACAATAAACTTTCTGCTTACTGTTACCTTCTCCATCCATATTTTATCGTTATTATATTAATCAAATCACGGCCAACAACAAACAATTGTATTTGACGCGTATGTCTGCAAGAATTGCAAGGTGTTTACACAGACGTGACAGATGACAGGTGTTTGCCAGCCTCACAGTATACCAACTGCTAATAAATTACAAATGAATATTACATATTACCAACCAAAAATATGCGTCGGTAACACAGAGTACTTTTTTATAGTAGACCATTTCAAAACCGGTTCAGAATCACCTTTCTCAAGGCTGAAATGAATTGATTACAAAAAATAAATAATGAAATTACTACGTTACAATTTACTCCACAAATATTGTGAAGAAAAACATATCGATGCATAAAAAAATATATATTTAAATAACTGTAATTATAGATTTTTTCTAACATTTGGAGAAAACATAATGTTAAGAATTATTATAAACAGATGAAAGTACGATATAGAGAATCGCACATAAGTGATATGATTTTTATAAAATAAGACACATCTGCTCAAAAAGTATACCGAGATATACTTTGACGACGGGTACCAGGGTGTCACACAGTGGTCGGAATTAATTATCTATGCGTGCAAAAGTAATAATCGAATACAAACATATTTTTTCAATGAAACATTGTTCTGTTTTACACACTATTTCAAAGGTTTTAATAAAATAAACCAGATAATGCAAAAAGGAAGCAATATACAGCCTGTTCTAGAAATATACTAATATTGGTAGCTAAACATATTAAAAACTGTGAGGAATAAAATTCAATAAAAAATTGATGGTTTTAAATTAAAATATTTGTCAATAAGTTATCTTTTAAATAAATATAACTGAAACTTTGACTGACCCGAGCTTCCATCACATCCGCATTTTAGAAAAAAAGTGTTCTTCCATCTCGTAATTCTTTGATATTTTGTGATAGTATCCATTTATGACTTGCAATTTGTTTTACATTAGAAAACGGATGTTCCATGTTATTTTGCTTACAGTATTAGTATACGCATAGTCTTACAGTTTTCCACTTCTGCTAGTCGAACAATCCGCGAACAGAGCTCAGCGTTTTGCCCCTCAGTCAAAGCAAATTTGCGCCGCAGGTTAGCTTTCTGACTACAATTAGACTTCAGATACCTTTGAAGGGTCCGTCGCGGAATGCCAAATTCTGTTGCTGCTTTATAATCGGACATTTGTTTCTTTCTAATGGCCGCAAGGGCTTCATTCAGATCCTGTGTCCAATTGCTTCTTTTTTTCGTCTTTTCAGATGACATGGTGTTGGGTTCGGGAGCAGATAAAGAGAGGATTCACTCGATTAACTTATTTATTATTCAATAACGAAGATACAACATTTCTTATATTTTACTACTTACCTAACGCCAACTACAATCATACAAATGTTACTAGTAATAGTACTAAAACATAATGTGGCAAAAATAAACTACACATACATAACACATGGCTAGTAACAAAACAAATACCTATAATAGATACTCGCTCTATCTTTACGGAATTCAACCAGCTTTTTGACAAGGCCAAGACATCTATACCATTTTCGTACAAAAATGTTTTTACTTCTTGTATTTTTGGAGATAGTGATCTAATATTAATATGAGCTTGTTTAATGTTATGCCTATTCATTACAGCTGATTAGATTAAAATCGCAGGTTGATGTAATTATGCGTATTGCAATGATTAATGAAAAGGTATTCATAATAAATTAGTGGAAAAAAGAAAAAAAATAGCCAAAAGTTACACATGCTGTGAACTGATGGTACCAGCATATATGAAAAGTGAAATTAAAAAAAAAATTAAATCAACTAGCTCAGTAGATAAAAATTTAAAAGGGCGCAAAAAACTTTTTGGTTTCAGGGTAACTTTCATGAAAAGTAATTATGGGCGTTTGAAAAATTTGACTTTCTTTAAAATCCCCAAAGATTAAAATGATTGATTCAAAAATAAAAGAACTATAATTTAGAATGATATTTACAATCATAAATTTTATTGCAAAAAAAAAGAAAAAAAAATATTTAAAACAAATTGCAGGGGTAAAAAAAAACCGTAGACAGAAGATCTTGGTTGAAACCAAACCCTGCGTGAATTTACAATTTAAAAAGGACAATGCAACTCCTTCAACAAACAAAATGGTAGATTTGTTCTAGAAGAAAAATTCTGCTTCTCAAATAATCCACGTGGTCTCAAGGTTAAAACAACTAAAATTAACATTAAACGTGGAAAACAAATAAATTTACAAAATTGAAATTTAACCACAAGCACAATTCTTTCTTTTCACCTTTCAACGAGGGGATTAATAAATAAAACTAATTTGAAAACTAGAAACGGAAAAAATAATAAAACTCTTAAAACTTACAATCCCTTCTAGAACAAATTATGATAATAACAGATTTTATAACAAATTTGTGCACAAAAACTACAACAACTCTTATTATCTACTTACACGGCATCTCGTCAACGAACTCTCATTTTAGAGGCCCTAACACGGTAATATATATAAAATAATATCTGCGTACTACAAAGTCGCACGAATCGCAAAGAAAAAAAACTAGAATAACACAATGAACTATATACACTCCTGGTAAATGCAAAATGTACAAAAGAATGAATTTAATATAAACTGAACAATTACATAAAATTAATCAAACAATCAAATCAATTCAAATAAAAAAAAAGTTAATTACAAAAATAAAAATGTTTGTGAGAATTTCTACGCGACATCGAGAAAGGTAAATCGGAATCAAAATTAACATCTGTGCCGCTTAAGAAAAAAACTCTCGCGAACTCAAAGGTGTTCGTCCACAGCACCTCTCCCAATTGCTAAGGAGAAAACGAAAGTTATAACGAAAATTGAGTTTTTCTCGTTAGAAATTGTCAGCACACAAAAATGAAAAAAAATGAATCCGAAATCTCCCGCACCAAACAAACAAACCAGTATCTCCGCACACAGGGGTGAAAACGTCACTTCCGGGTGCTGACAACTATCCTGGGTCGTAGTGGAAGTGTTGAAGTGCCTAAATGTGATAACGACCCTTGTTCTGCCTACCGTCCAACGAATGAAGTTCATAGGTGACTCCATCAAAAACTCTAGCCACTCTAGAAGGTCCCACGAACGGTAGTTCAAGTTTCGGACAGATCTGTCGATCACGTCTGGCCACACGGTACCGACGAACGAGAACAGCATCGCCGACATCGAACCGGGTACGCTTGACGATCTTCGCGTTCTCCTGGCGGACGTACCGATCTCCACGGAGTTGCAATTTCCTCCTGGCTTCAACAGTGCGAGCCTCGGGGTAAACATCCTCTTCTAAAAGGTTCCAGGGGCGGCTGGCCAATCTTCCATACATCAAAGTATATACACCAAAAGTGGATATTGTCTCCGGTATCTTTACCGGCCACCAAAAGCAATTTGCATCGCCAGTTGTATAGTTGTTGTTGGCATTCAGGTCGTCACATTTCATTGGCGCTGAGTTGCTGCTCACGAGTACGCCTTCATTACCCGATATTTCCTGATACAACTTCAATTCGCCGAACCATTTCTGTTTCGTTCCTTTTAGCTCAGAGGCTAATTCGATCCAATCTTTTACGACAAAAAGGTCATGTGACAGCATTTCAGGAGTGTAATTCGCTGGCATGATTTCATCAGCGTTCGCAATCGTCACATTTGCCTCATTCCAAGCTGTTCTTGGGATTGGATTATGTAGATGGAAATTCTCCCTGATCTCACGTAGGGTTCCAGGATCTGACAGATAGTCTAAATAAACCCGAAGGTTGGTCAAACAAACATATTCAGGACATGGAATAATTTGTCGATGCACTTTATGAACGCTTGCTGGTAAGGTTGGTACATAATTGCCATCCATGTAGGAAAACTTTCCAATCGACATCAAAATGGCTCTCACTCTCTGGGGGGCACAATTTATTGATGTAATGATGTTCTTGAATGGCTCAAAAAGTTCTGGATTGTACCAATAATTTGCTTCATCAAAAGTTGTTGATACACGGTTTTGGAAAATTTTGAATTCAAACATTGCGAGACTAACTCTATAAATTTGATGTGCTGTAGTGTTAGGTAGTCTCTCTATATTGGCTGGGATACGGGTCACTCGACTGTACGTATCCTGTACGGCAAACCCGATTCCACGTGAACTGATTGGAATGGGTACTGCGCGTGATAATGTCTCAAATTTCCGTGCCTGAATAACCTCTTCGATTGAATCAATTCCGACTAACAGATTTTTCTTAAAGTCAGAAACTAGAGCCTCAACTGTCTCGGCTCCTTTCTTTATTCGGAAATTGTCTCTCTCGGCTGTGTGCTCCGATTCTGGGCAGCGGGGACTTCGCTTGGCCGTTGAAATAGGCCTTTGATCCTGGACTCGCGCTTTTGCGCGGTTGTTGAACGCACGGACTCTTTCTCTAAAAACATGTCCTGTTTCTGCATCATTATCTTATTAGCAATCAATAACTCTTTTAACATGGACACAACATCACTCATTCTGATACTTTCCTTAGTATTTTCAGCATCGTCTTTCTGCATACCCTCATCCTCCATCCTTTCCTTATCCTCAACTTCCAAATCTTCCATTGACGATTTGTTTGTTCCTGCCACATCCGACTCCTCACTGCCAAAAGTTACTTGCTTCCGCCAACTCTGGTCTTTCGGAACATAGACTTCCTGTTCTTTGGTGGGCTTGTCCGAATTCATTCTCGCAGCGGTGTATGTAAAATGTTTTTAAACACAGAAACACAAAGTTAACTTTATCAATGCAACGAGAAATTCTCACAAATTCTAAATCAGGGATCCTAATTTTACTAATTACAAATATAACAACGTCGAGCCACACGTTGGGATTGCCAAAAATATATGCTGTGAACTGATGGTACCAGCATATATGAAAAGTGAAACTAAAAAAAAATTAAATCAACTAGCTCAGTGGATAAAAATTTAAAAGGGCGCAAAAAACTTTTTGATTTCAGGGTAACTTTCATGAAAAGTAATTGTGGGCGTTTGAAAAATTTGACTTTCTTTAAAATCTCCAAAGATTAAAATGATTGATTCAAAAATAAAAGAACTACAATTTAGAATGATATTTACAATCATAAATTTTATTGCAAAAAAAAAAAAACATTTAAAACAAATTACAGGGGTAAAAAAAAAACCGTAGACAGAAGGTCTTGGTTGAAACCATACCCTGCGTGAATTTACAATTTAAAAAGGACAATGCAAGTCCTTCAACAAACAAAATGGTAGATTTGTTCTAGAAGAAAAATTCTGCTTCTCAAGTAATCCACGTGGTCTCAAGGTTAAAACAACTAAAATTAACATTAAACGTGGAAAACAAATAAATTTACAAAATTGACCACAAGCACAATGCTTTCTTTTCACCTTTCAACGAAGTGATTAATAAATAAAACTAATTTGAAAACTAGAAACGGAAAAAATAATAAAACTCTTAAAACTTACAATCCCTTCTAGAACAAATTATGATAATAACAGTTTTATAACAAATTTGTGCACAAAAACTACAACAACTCTTATTATCTACTTACACGGCATCTCGTTAAAGAACTCTCATTTTAGAGGTCCTAACACGGTAATATATGTAGGGTTTAGGTTAGAACGCACACACTTGTTTATTAAAAGATATAATTATATGAAAAACGGTATAAATGTTGAAAAATAGGATGTCTGATTAATGTTGTGTTTCGTGGCTATCTAGGGGTTGCATCTGCAAAGAAATAATTTAGGGTACACTTGTGTTTTGTTATGGATAGCACCGCGCTCACTTACGGTTCGACTTCGACTGACTTATTTACCCCGCTGTTCGGTTCGCGCGGGAATTTTAAAAATTTCTTCATCTGCACCCACATATATATAAAATAATATCTGCATACTACAAAGTCGCACGAATCGCAAAGAAAAAAAAACTAGAATAACACAATGAACTATATACACTCCTGGTAAATGCAAAATGTACAAAAGTATGAATTTAATATAAACTGAACAATTACATAAAATTAATCAAACAATCAAATCAATTCAAATAGAAAAAAAACTTAATTACAAAAATAAAAATGTTTGTGAGAATTTCTACGCGACATCGAGAAAGGTAAATCGGAATAAAAATTAACATCTGTGCCGCTTAAAAAAAAACTCTCGCGAACTCAAAGGTGTTCGTCCACAGCAATATGTACTTACCTGTAACGCATCACCTGCAAAGTTTATGAAAGAGCAACAAGTAAAACAAAACAAGCAAGTTCAAAAAAAAAAATAAATAGCAAGAAGATATATAAGTAAACAAAATGTATGTAAACTAGTCCCCCGCAAAGCACTTTATCCTCTGACAATACCAAGCGTACACTTGAATAGGTAGGCTCAGTTACTTCTGTTGTCCGCACTAGGGGTCTATAACTTCCTAATGTCGGCATCATATCGTATTGTGTGAATATTACCTCCATTTTTACAAAACACCTTGCCACCAGATCGATCGAATCGGTACATGCCTCGATAGTTCCTTTATAATAATAATAAGTGGTTTATTGACAACAGAGAATACATACATAAGAACATAACAAAATATTATAAGAACAACTCTTAATAGTATATGCAAGAGACATATAGAAAAGAAATAGACAAAGTCCTGATCGTTCACTCTCCGACGCCAAACGGCTCGAGATCAGCGACTTACTCGAAGTAGCTGGTCTACCTCTCAAGCCTTCAAGGGTGAAATAAAAAAAAGAACGCCAAACGAAGCTACCAAAACCACAACTAACTATAAATAATATATATGAATAAACAAAATTATACAGTAATAACAAATATGAGGGTATATATAATTCAGATTTAATTATAGCCATACGATTCACAATAATATTTTCGTAGTCGACAGGCGAAGGAACTCGGATGGGACAAACGCAGATCAGACGGGACACCGTTATACAAACGGACGATATGGTAAGAAAAAGACCTTTTGAACATTTCGAGGTGGTGCCGGGGCGGTGTGAGCAGTCCTCTAAATCTAATATTTATTGTACGGACGTCCGCTCTGAAAGTAATCTTTCGATAGAAATAACTAGGCTTCTTGTGAGTAATGATTTTGAAATAGAACACAGTTGCATGAAAATCAGTCCTGCGAGACATGTTTAACCAATTAGCTAGTTTAAATGTATGTGAAATATGGTCCTAGCGACGAAGGCCATAAATAAAACGCAGGCACGAGTTCTGCACTCGCTGTATTCTCAATCTATCAGAACTGTCAAGACAGGGAAAATATACATTAACACAAAAGTTAAAATGCGACAACACAAGTGTCTCACATAACAGCTTCCTCAAATTTATATCCAAGCAGTCCCTACTGCCATACAGAACCCTCAAACAGCAAAATGCACGTCTTATAAGGCAAGAAACATGTTCTTTAAACCGAAGCTTAGTATCCATGAGCAACCCCAGATTCCTGGCATGCTCTGAGATGGTTAGTGCCTCGCTGTTACCAAAAACTCGTATTTGGTCAATAACTTTAGATTTAGTTTTAGCTCTGCCAAAGACCAGGACGCTAGATTTTTTGGGATTAAGACGCAGAGAATGCCGTAAAGATTCGTCAGCAATTCGTGCCAGATCATCATTAATATTTTGAACAGCAGTCGCGACGGCATTAGGAGGAAACGAGTAATACAACTGCGTATCGTCAGCATACATGTGATATTTGCAGTATACTAAGCATTTAATGATGTTAGCAGACTAAGATTAATTTGCTTACGTCTATTTCGGCCAAAATACGGAATCATTGATTCCTCGATAGACATACAAGAACTTACAGGCATATATTTGATAACATTTTGATTCATTTTTTCGATCAAAGGTCGTAACTTTGCCATTTTATCATTTTGTGCTAAGTTGTCGACTGTGTGTAGAAATCTAAATATATCTTCAAGTCGATTCACTCTAATAGAATTATAAACCAAAATATTTCGGGTGTCATCTCGCCTTTCTCAAAACATCGCCTGGGAACGGGACGTAACCACTTACATAAAGAACTGCAATAAAAACAGGCATCTCCTCGTTGCCGATTTCCAATCTACAATTTTTGCTGCCAGCATATAGAACTCTATGTTTTACAAGAAGTTCCAATATTTCCGGATTCAAGAAAAGCTCCTTGAATTCCAGAGGTTCAGATTCATCGCCTAATGTCAACACAGGTAAAAGTTCGATATTTCATTGGTGTGTTTTACTTCCATTCAAGTCCCCTTTGAGCCATTGTCGATTTTTTTGTGACATTATCTGCTTTTCTTTAGGTTCTGTTATCTTCATTGTTACTTCTATCTTCTTGTGTATCGGTTTCCGATTGCACTTGAAGCTGTTTTGGACTTAATCTCTGTTAGGGTCATTGCAGTCTTCATCCCTTGAGTCCTCATTACTTTCAAATCTGTTATCATCCAGGAGAGTTATATAAATTGTATCTGGAACAGGATCATCATCGGGGAATTTCTCTATTTCTTCTAGCAATTCAGCCGTCGTCAGTGGTTTCTTCCTAGATTGGAAAATGTGTATCACATATCTGCCCAGGCAAAAATCTAATTCTCCGTAATTTCTGCAATATTATAGTAACGATGTTTATGGTTTTGGCTACAAAATGTAAATATCGGCATTAGTTCAAATATGGACGCTTATAGCTGGTAGCATAATGTAGCGACTGGGTCGTTTTCGACCCGTTGGGCATAAATGGGTTAAAACGTTTTATTTTACTCACAGCACAATTTTTTCATAGATGCCCTCGATTAGTACACATGCAGCGTTTATCCTTAATTATTTATTTATTTATCTTTGTTCTTAACAGATACTACTCTATTTGCAGCTGATACCGGAATTGTCCTCTTGGACACTTTTCCTTCACTCGCTCGCGTCTGATACACAGGACGACACGAAGTGTAAAATTTAATGCATCCGAATTGTGTATGCGGGTCACATAAACTTTGCGTTATTTTATTTAACACGTAAAACTGTGTATATATGCCACACAACTTTGTGTTATTAACGACGGTTAATATGGGCAAAATTCTGTACCCCATAAATCCTTTTTGGCAAATAAATCCTTGCAAATTCCTATAATTTCTGCTAAATCACGAAAAATCCATATAGACGATTCCATTAAATCACCAATAAATCAATACGAATCATCATCATACCATTTTAATTGTACTTATGTATAAACAATTTACACCCTTCTATCTATTTATAATTATTAATGTATTAATATGTAACAAATGGTTAGGTGACGAATGGTAAATAAGACACGATTTCAAAAACAGTTTTTATTGAGACATATCAAGAATTTAAATTTTTATTTTTTAAGTCACATCATTAACGTTGAGGACATTCACTTGCTTCTCTTTTATTGGTATAGGCCCAAGAAAGACATAGTGAGTTTATATATTTGATACATTTGATTTCCCAGGCTTTTTAAATTCCCTTCTTTTCCATTTGTTTTGTCTTAAAAATGTTATTTCGATTATTGGATTATCAGCAATGTCCTCGGCAGTATCTGTAGCAGTCCTGACAAGTTTTCCAACAAACCAGCCTTCGTTGTAATAAACTGCATAGAAATTATTTATATCTAGTGAAATTGACAACGATGTACTGGGATCAACGCATTCATTTTGCTCATTAATGCCTATATCACTATCATATTCTGAAAACGTTTCTGTCTGTACTGTCATCAGTCATCATATTCAACTATTGCTAAATCTCCAGAGCTGTCCGAACTCTCTGATTCAAATTCGGTATCTCTATTTCTCCTTCTTTTCCTGCATCGTATTTTGATGAATTTTGTTGATTCTTCTAGCTGCGCCTTTGTTGTCTCTTTCTGCAAGACGGAATGGTTGTTTGGTTCGCCTCGCCTCAATAATTATGGAAAGTGGTGTATTTTTCTATAAATATAAAAACTTTAGAAGTGTCGGTAACAAATTGGAGCAAATTCTTAAAAATAATAATTTTATTATAACAATTGCTGACTGTACGTTGTTTCTTATGCCCCAGATTTGTGTATGTATATTTGTTAAGTTTATCATTATTGTTTGTATGATTAATCGAATGGACTGTATTTGTTATTTTAAAGAGCTTTATTGAAGTTATTTCACATAAAATTGCTATCAACGCTACTTGACGCTTTTTCCGCGCCAATCTCGTGTTTCCAATCCACACAAAATTGATGAAACAAACAAAGTTGGCAACTTAACATTCTCCCCGCCTTGAAAGGCTGACAAAGGCTTTCAAATAAAATAAATCAATGAAGGTAAGTAAAATACAAATTACAATTACAACAAATTATATTTCATTTTCTTCAGGTAACGGAAGAATGCAGATCTTCGTGATTCCCCTCTTGACTTCTCCATTTGATGTCTCTATGGAAACGACTCGTACTGCACCATCACTTCCGGGATGTAACCTTGTTATTCGACCCATTCCCCAACAAAGTGGTAGTAAGTTTTCTTCCTTCAATATCTCTAATTTGAACGTTTCTTGTTTTCTTGAGCCACTTGGGTCCTTCTTGTAGCTACCCAAAGTATTCTATTGACCAGCACTTCCAAAAGTGTTGTTGGATTTGCTGTAGATGCTGGTACCTTGTGAATCTATTACTGTATATGTCTTGAATATTTTCAGAGCGTCATCCAAGTAGGAAATGTGATGGAGTTAATGGTTGATGGTCGTCTGGGGTATTACTTAGAGGACACAAAGGACGCGAATTTGGAATTGCTTCCAGTTGCGATAAAATGGTAAGAAAATCCTCAAATACAACAGTCGCGTTACCTAATACCCTCCTCAAATGATGCTTGACAGATTTCACCCCGGAATAAAACTCCAGTTTATTTCTTCGTTTACCATAATTTTGATTAAAAAACTGTTTTAGAAGAGACGCAGCTCCTACAAAGTTGGTACCGCTATCAGAATAAAGATCTGCGGGTTTACCTCTCGCGCTATAAATCGTCTAAAAGTGCCTATGAATGCTGGTGTTGTGAGTTCTGTTACAGGTTTTAAATGTATTGCTTTTGTAGCCATACACACAAATAAACATATAGAACATTTGAAAAAGGTTTTACATTTGCCCTTGTTCCTTCTAATAGTAAAAGGTCCTGTATAGTCTACCCCTACTGCCCAGATGGATACATTGAGGTTAATCTAACGCGTGGTAATTGTCCCATAATTTGTTTACACGCACTTAGTTTGTCTTTAAAACATTTGCGCAGAATAGATTTTACTAAATTTTTACCACCGATTATCCAAAAATGTCCTCTTATAGTAGCTAGTGTTAATTGTGGTCCAGCGTACATTAATCTTACATGTTCATGCTCTACTATTAATTTTGCTAATCTATGTTTTCCCGAAAATAATAAAAAATGTTGTTTATTAAAATTAAAGTTTGAATTTTGAAGCCTACCCCCTACTCTTATTAGCTCTTCGTTATCTATAAATGGTGATAAGTGACTAAAGTTTGATCGTACAACCTCTTTGCCAGATCTTAGATAATTTAAATCATGAAAAAAACATTGTAGTTGTGATAATTTAACAAGCCTATACATAGCTAAGTGTAACTCTTCAGTTGTTAAATTTCCACCTTTGTACTGCTTTCCTATGCAATTGTTAATAAATCTAACACCACCCCGTCATTCGTTTGATTCTTGCAAATGAATTAGTGTGATTGAAAATAAATGTACTATGGTTCATTACTGTTATGGTTAGCGTGTGAGTTACCCTTTTAATTTCAGGTAAAGTTTCAATATTACCATTAAATTGTTGAGCTGGCCATTGCTCTTCTGTGACACTCAACCATTGTGGCCCTTGCCACCACATTGAATTTTGTAATTAATAATACACAGTACATTCCTCATTCAGGCTATATAAACGTGTCGGTGTTTCTCATACGGCTACAGTCGAGAATATAACAGAATAACGTCTGCCGAGATATATACATATGGTCTGCGAGAAAGTTCAAATGCGCTATTATTTCGGCAAAAGATTCACAAATTAACACAACCCAGAGCCAGAGTCATCACTAGTTTCTTCAACTTTCGAAAGTTCGTCGGACCAAAAGTCACTTTCATCTAAAATTTGCTGTAACTCTTTGTCTGTCCTTTTTTGACGTTATAAACTCACACACTCTAACCCACAACATTATGAAACATAAGATACTATAGTTCACAGAACAACACAAATTATCACAACAAGCAAATTCATACTCTCAAACATTTTGGGTTTGACTTTTTTCGGTTTGCTACACCGCTTCGAAGCAGCTAACATACGCTGCACTCATTGCCGTTACTGTAATTTGACGCACAGACAAGAAAGCGCACTACTGTTTTTGATCTTAAAGCAAGTCAAGTGTTCAGGGAATCGCAGACGCCAAATATTAGGCAGGTGCACCATTTAGGAACGCCACGCTCTTGCGGAAAAGGGTGTAATTGCAACTGCAAGTTGGTTTGATTTCAAATTAGATTCAATGCAGTTTAAACACATCGATTTGGATACATTCATATTTTCAGGATTTTTTACGGTCAGACTTTGGGTGACCGTTTATTGACCATATATAAATACGGTCAAATACGTGTTGCGATACGGGAAACGCTGTTCCGGAATATTTTTCAGTCGGACGATCCGCTCGAATTAGTAGGCATAATTACAATATATTCCTCAAAGGTTGAAACTGGTGACCGTTATTCAGACCGTGATTCGAATACGGTTAGGAATAGCAGTCATAGAAATACGGCCAGGGAATATTCGGTTAGAATTATGATACCGGATAAATACGGTCAGATTTAGGGTACCTTTAGACTTTAAACGAGCAGATTCCAGCCATGATTGCAGCATCAGTCTCAACATTTTTCGCCCTGCAATAATTGTCTTGACGTCTTTGCTTAGCTCCTTTTCCGGCTTGTTTTTTTCTCGTAAGCACATCCTTCCCGACAGAGTCAGTAGCAATGGTAGTTTCGTGAACTTTATTCATTATAAGTATGATTTGGTACAGACTTAATCAGTCGTAAAAACGTCGAATAAAAACCGTAATAATGACCGCTTACATTGCGTGTTTTAAAACGGTTTCGACACCCTGATAAAATAGTACTGCAGAACATGTAACTTTATTAAAAAAATATAAATATCATACAAAGTTAAAAAAAAATCAATTTTTTGGCCCTGGTTTGGGATTTTCTAGTAGATACTAGGGTCTATCTAGTAGATAGTAGGTATTAACTCATGTCGCTTCTGCTCCTGCAGGTAAATGTCCTGGTTCACTGGAACGAATTTCTGTTTTGTACTCAAAGGCAAGAAATTTGCACCTGTAAAAACATTAATATCTACAGGCCATACGCCCATCTTTTGAAAAACATTAATGGCTGTAAGCATTGTGTTAAGTAAGCTGAACTGATTGAGTACTCTGATGCAGAGTAACAAAGGTAAAAAAGTAATATAAAATACATTACCCTGCAACATTAGCTAAACTAAGAATACCCCAATAAAACGCATACAAATATTTAACTCCAAATGTTTATTATATCTATTTAAAAAAAGAATAAATCATATATATTTGAAAAAGTTAAAATTCAAAATTATGTGCAATACCGAGCAAATAATCCGCATGATTTATTACACCGTATGATTCAACCATGTTTCTGATACGTTTACCAAGTATTTCGTATTTTTATTTCTTTTTGGACGTACTCCTTATAACAACTGCGATATTTCGTATCTGTGTAACTGTTGTTTCTTCAGACAATTTATAAATTGAAATATATTGGGAAGCAAACTACCAGCAGTGCATTGAAAACTTCGGTGCCAATCCTCTACTTGTAAAATTATTGATGAACCTTTTCTAATTGTAAATGTCATTTATATATTAAAATTATACATACGTAAACAATAAAACACTGCAGCCCATATAACTATTCATATATTCAAAGTTTATAGTTATGTAACATATTAAACTCACGGTTGTCATGAATCGTCTATCAAAATTATAAACACAACCAGAATAATGAAGAGTGAGTGAAAACTCAAAAAGTAGAATAGATATTTACCATTACATAATTATATCTAGTTGTTTAAAATTCTTTGCTCATCGAAGGATATTTTACATGTTAATGGTGAGAAAAGTACATAGCTATTATTCTGCCATATTCTTCAGACAATTTATAAATTGAAATATGTTGGGAAGCAAGCTACCAGCAGTTCTTTGAAAACTTCGGTGCCAGCCCTCTACCTGTAAAATTATTGATGAACCTTTTCTAATTGTAAATGTCATTTATACAGTGTGTTTCACTTTTCATGGGGACACCTAAATAACTTTTTTATTTTGAAAGCAATCAATATAAAATTTTTATCAGTTATGTAGGCCACGACAATGCATCTTTTCATATGAATAGAGTTTTTATAAAGTCAAAATCTAGCCAACTACGATTAAAATAAGAAGTAGCGTTTCAAGTCGGGTCATAGTAGCGATTAAGATAGAGCTAAAAAGTATTAAGAAAAGTTATTACAAATCACTCAAGAACTCCAAATACCAAATTTCTCTGAAAAAATTGTAATTTTACATTTTTCTCCATTTTTATGCCATCAGCAGATGATAATTTGTTATTGCAATAATAAGAGTGCCATGAAACAAGAAAACGATTCGCAAATTTTATTCAGTATTAAAGAACAAAATATAGCAACAATTTAACGAACAATATTTTAAATAGGATCTTTTTCAACTAGATCACCTTGAAGACGGATACATTTTTCCAATCGTCTTTTGTGATTCAGTACAACTCGTCGTAGTATTTCTGGGGAAATTTCTCGGCAGGCTTGTCGGATTCTCTGACACAGTTCCTGTATGTTTTGAGGTCTTGATGCATACACAACATTTTTAATAGTTCCCCAAAGGAAAAAGTCAAGTGGTGTAATGTCAGGCGATCTAGGAGCCCACTCTATTAACGGGCTATTACGACCTATCCATCTTAACGGAAAGTTCTCGTCTAACCATGCTCGCACTATTCTTGCGTTATGAACCGGGGATCCATCTAGCTGGAAGTACAAATCTCGCCTCTCATCCAGTGGTAAATCATCAAGCACATCCATTAATTCAGTATTTAAAAAATGTAAAAACCTTTCTGCATTTAGCGTGTCAAAAAAGAAAAACGGGCCAATGATTCGTGCATTTAAAATTCCGCACCACACATTAATTTTCTGTGAATATTGTCTTTTACAGTTGATGACCCAGTTTGGGTTTTCTGTTGCCCAGTATCTACAGTTCTGGGACGAAACTACACCGTTAGTAGTAAATGTAGCTTCATCACTAAACATAATTTTTTTCAAAAATTCTCTGTCATTTAGATAATTACCTTGAGCCCATAGACAATACTCCATTCTTCTATGGAGATCTCCATCTTCAAGAGTGTGTAAATATTTTGGCTTATACGGTTTCAATTTGTGACGACGGAGACATCTCCAAATTTTAGAGTAAGAGATATTTAAATTTCTAGCCATATCTCGTAAACTCGTGTGAGGATTATTACGATACGCTGCTAATATTACTGCATCTAAATGGTGTTCTCGATTGTTCAATCCTCGTGGGCGTGGTTTAGTAACATTTCCAGTAGTGTTGAAAATATTATTCAAGTATGCAACAGTTCGATGACGGATGGGTGGACGTTCAGGGTGCCTCGCGTTAAACTCTCTAGCCGCCTCTCGGGTAGAACGTACATTGTCACCAACAATTCGAATAATTTCTACTTTTTCAGTAATACTTAAATGTCTATCGGCCATTGCTTAGCAAAGTTCGATAGTTGCAACTGAAGTAAACTGTTTAGTGAATTGACGTTTGATGTTTGACGTTTGAACTGATGAATCGTTTTCTTGTTTCATGGCACTCTTATTATTGCAATAACAAATTATCATCTGCTGATGGCATAAAAATGGAGAAAAATGTAAAATTACAATTTTTTCAGAGAAATTTGGTATTTGGAGTTCTTGAGTGATTTGTAATAACTTTTCTTAATACTTTTTAGCTCTATCTTAATCGCTACTATGACCCGACTTGAAACGCTACTTTTTATTTTAATCGTAGTTGGCTAGATTTTGACTTTATAAAAACTCTATTCATATGAAAAGATGCATTGTCGTGGCCTACATAACTGATAAAAATTTTATATTGATTGCTTTCAAAATAAAAAAGTTATTTAGGTGTCCCCATGAAAAGTGAAACACACTGTATATTACAACTATACAAACGTAAACAATAAAACACTGCAGTCCATATAACTATTCATATATACAAAGTTTATAGTTATGTAACATATTAAACTTACGGTTGTTATAAATCGTCTATTAAAATTATAAACACAACCGAAATAATGAAGAGTGAGTAAAAACTCAAAAAAGTAGAAGAGATATTTACCATTATTTAATTATATCTAGTTGTTTAAAATTCTTTGCTTGTCGAAGGATATTTTATGTGTTAATGGTGAGAAAAGTACATATTTATATTTATTATTCTGAGATATTCTTCAGAGAATTTATAAATTGAAATATGTTGGGAAGCAAGCTGCCAGCAGTTCTTTGAAAACTTCGGTTCCAGCCCTCTACTTGTAAAATTATTCATGAACCTTTTTTAATTGTAAATGTCATTTATATATTAAAACTATACAAAGGTAAACAATAAAAGACTGCAGTCCATATAACTATTCATATATTCAAAGTTTATAGTTATGTAAACTTACGGTTGTTATAAGTCGTCTATTAAAATTATAAACACAACCAAAATAATGAAGAGTGAGTAAAAACTCAAAAAGTAGAACAGATATTTACCATTATTTAATTATATCTACTTGTTTAAAATTCTTTGCTCATCGAAGGATATTTTATGTGTTAGTGGTGAGAAAAGTACATAGCTATTATTCTGCGATATTCTTCAGACAATTTATACATTGAAATATGTTGGGAAGCAAGCTACCAGCAGTTCTTTGAAAACTTCGGTTCCAGCCCTCTACTTGTAAAATTATTGATGAACCTTTTCTAATTGTAAATGTCATTTATATATTAAAACTATACAAACGTAAACAATACAACACTGCAGTCCATATAACTATTCATATATTCAAAGTTCATAGTTATGTAACATATTAAACTTACGGTTGTTATAAATCGTCTATTAAAATTATAAACACAACCAGAATAATGAAGAGTGAGTGAAAACTCAAAAAGTAGAAGAGATATTTACCATTATTTAATTATATCTAGTTGTTTAAAATTCTTTGCTTGTCGAAGGATATTTTATGTGTTAATAGTGAGAAAAGTACATAGCTATTATTGTACAATATTCTTCAAACAATTTATAAAATGAAATATGTTGAGAAGCTAACTACCACCAGTGCTCGGAAACTTCGGTGCCAGCCCTCTACTTGTAAAATTATTGATGAACCTTTTCTAATTGTAATTGTCATCTATATATTAAAATTATACATACGTAAACAATAAAACACAGCGACATTAACACCCAAATGCAACACTGGTTTCATAACGAACGTGGATTTGGGAATCCTTTCCCAAATAATATTGTTAAAAGATTCATTTGGGTTCTGTAAAAGACAATAATAATGATAGTAATAACATAGTTGTATGAATAGAATAGTGCAATATTTTTATTTTATATTTAGCTTTGCTATACCCATCGTCAACGTAACCAGTGTATGTAGCGGACATTGTAGGTTTTTTCAGAAGAAGAAATTATTCTTTTTACTTCTCTTTCTTTATTCATTTTGCTTGCTATAATTATATCATCAACAAAAATCAACACAAGTTTCAATTTCATCCCCTCTAATACATAAATAATAATCTGCTTCTGATTGTTTAAACTTTTGTTTTTCCATAAACATGTGGAATTTTTCATTCTGGTTTCGTAGTGACTGTTTTAAACTACAATAGAATTTACAACTTACACAGAAAAAAAATCTTGGAAAATTTAAAACAATTGTAAACATCTGCACAACAATTTGTGTAACGTATAGAGACAAACACAATATATTTAAAAAATCACCCAAAGTTGTAGTTAATAATTTAGCAGATTATATCAAACAAATTGTGTGATTTCTTTACAGAATTTTATGTGACTGCACTACACAATTTCTAGTGATAGCTTACATATTTATTTCACTATGGTCATCTATTTGCGTAAATTTTTACAACTAAAATTTTGATAGTGTGTAGAGTATTGTGTATATTATTGTAATGAACAATGTAATAAAAGATGATAACGTATGATACCTGGTACTACAAAATACATGTAATATTTCAAACAATTAGAAGTAAGAGGTTACACATGCAATGTAAGTTTATGACACGTATAGTGTAGGTTTATTATACAGTGTGTTAAAAAAAGGTTGTCGGATATTTTACCCATTTGTAGTACTGGTGGAAATAAACAAAAAGGTCTTAGTCAACATGGGTCCGCAATTCAACTGTTTTTGACATATAGTCGATTGCATATTGTTTTAGTAGGATAAAAATTTTCAAAGAAATTCTGATCGCAATGAAAATTAAACAAATGTTTATTTAAAGTAAAACTAAAGAAATTGTTCTACATGTCCACCGTTCATTTCTAAGCACGCTTCACACCTTTCTTATGAAAGATCGACGCAATCTTTCGAAAATTCCTGGAGTCCTCCGAATTTCCTCGCAACAATTTACGATTCGTTGCCTGAGTTCTTCGAAATTGTTTACAGATCGTGCGTACACTAATTGTTTTAGATATCCCCAAACATAGAAGTCTAGAGGTGTCAGGTCAGGGGACCTAGGAGGCCATGCAGTTGGTCCACCCCGTCCTATCCATCTCTCGTTGTAATCTTGATTTAAGAAATTTCTAACTACGATGGAAAAATGCACAGGAGCTCCATCGTGCATAAACCACATATTTAATCTGTTAAAAAGTGGCACGTCTTCCAACGGGTAATTCATTTCTTAAAAAATACAAGTATACTTGTCCCGTTAAACGATTAGGGAGAAATACTGGACCAATTAAACAGTCTCCAAAAATAGCAAGCCAAACATTTAGCGAAAAACGGTTTGGTGATGCAGTTCAACAACAGCATGGGGATTTTCATCTGCCCAGACGTGATTGTTATGAAAATTGAATATTCCAGCCTCGTCACTAAATAAAATCTGAGTCGCAAAATTAGGAGTTTCTGCCAGCTTTTATAAAACCCAATGACAAAAAACCCTACGTGCATCATAATCGAGAGGAGCAAGAACTTGCACGCCTTGAATGTGGTAGGGATAGAGCTGCTGTTCCCGCAGAATTCTCCCAAATGAGAGGATGACTGACGTTCAGTTCTGCGGCAAGTCTTGGGTGCTAATATTTGGGTTGTCTTCTACCCGTCTCAAAATATCTAATTCTACTGCGGGAGAAGAAACTGATCTAGGTCTACCAGAACCACCATTAATTTTAAATGAACCAGTTTCGGACAGCCGGATATGAAGTCTTGAGAAAATCTTATCACTCGGTAACAACCGATTTGGAAATTCTTCGGCATACATACGCCGTGCTTCAGTGGCATTACCATTCGCGCGACCGTACATAAAATGCATATCGGCCATTTCTGCATTTGTGTACTTATGCATAATTTGAGAACAAAAAAAAAATTGACGCAAATGATAAATAATCTGATGACAGATGTTTGACAGAACTAATTTTAAGTCACAATCAGTTGTTTGACAAAGGGAACTATTCTCAAAACCGAAAAATGTTTTTTTCTTTTTATTTAAAATATGCAATCGACTATATGTCAAAAACAGTTGAATTGCGGACCCATGTTGACTAAGACTTTTTTGTTTATTTCCACCAGTACTATAATTGGGTAAAATATCCGACAACCTTTTTTTAATACACTGTATAATATTGGAGACCTTTTGAAGGAATGTTTATTAAAAAAATCTTATTGTTACTAAACATAGTTTATTTTTAAAAAATGTGTTATCCAGACATATTCACAAAATTAAAAAAAAAAAATGCGATTTATATAAAAGTATTCACATTGGCTTTTACCCTAAAGCAAAGTTGATGGTAATTATAGAGTATATAGGAAATAGCCTGAATTTCGTTAGTTTATTCTAGCTCAAATGTATGTGTATGTTTATTAAAACTTATAGTTTGTAAAATATAAACAAAGTCACGTTCTTCTGAAGGTCTAGGTTCAAAAGTGACAATATGGCCGCAAGTCTTTTGAATCATTTCTTGCCCAATAATATAATTTATTGGTTTAACATTTACGTAAAAACTTGAACATTTGAAGAGAGAGAGATCTAAAAAGTTTTTGTAAACGTTCTTATCCAACATTTCACTAATTGTAAGTAATAGCCACACAGCTTTTATATTATCGATAATGTTTTTCCGCAATAATATTTTTCAACATATTAATGACATAAAATACAAAATTTCGTGGAACTAAACTATTATTTAACATATGTATTACATGCTTTTTTTATGGTATTAATTATGTGAGTGATAGCAGCAAATTCTGCTTCAGCTACTGTTGATTGACAAAAAAATTAGTTGACTTAAATTAGGACAGTGTCATTTGAGTCAACTTTAATATCTTTTCAGAAAGAATTAATATTGGAAAATTTTCCGTAACAATTCGAAAATGTGCATTCCTAAGACTTGCTTTCGTATTTCATTAACGTCCTTCCGTTGTGCTAACCGATTCTGTAAGTCACCAATATCCTGCAAGTACAGGAAAGATATACAATAATCTATAAAATTAACATTCTAAATGTTATACCTTTATATACAATACAAAACTATTCTTGATTTCTATTTTTGATGGACACCATCGATTCTGGCCTTCTGATTTCACGTTAATAGGATATTTGTCTTATACTTAACGTTTCCTCACTTAAAGTTGACGACGTAGAAGATCCAGTTTCCTAAGAAAGTAAAAAATTATTATTATTTTTGTTAAACTTGTTAATTTATTTGCTAGGGTAAACTTATTTGATATCGATTCCAAAAATATTGCAATTTTTGTTAGGACTTTTAAACCAATCATATATTTTAGGTTACTACTTAAAAAATGTCGATGACGTCGTTAGTAACAATCGAGAAAAATTAATCGTCGAAATATATGTGGTCATAAATTGAAATTCATGTTTAATATTTTTTCACTGTACTTGTTCCATAATTTTACCACTCATATACAGAAAATTAAGATACTTAAACTTTTTTTCGTAGTATAAGTAAAACAGTGACTTTATCAATCCTTGATAAGAACACACAATTAATCTAAGGGACAAACTTACCTTGCTATTTGAGTACCTGCACCAAAACTTTTTGCGGGGACCCAGTTTTAGATTGATTATTTTTTCCAAATCCTGGTAATTTAGATGCAGAAACACCATCTATGCTCTTCTACAAAATAAACGTTGTAGTAATAGACACAAAAATTTTTTGCTGTTCCAGTTTCTATTAGGTATATTTTGGTAAGTAAAATGTGCAGAAGTGTACAGACAGTACGAATATGTACACATGCGCACACTTATCGTCTAGATATCCATCAAAATACCCCATTTGGTGGATATTATTTACATTCAATTTCGTGGGTTTTTTTTTTTTGTAGATGATCCAAAATCTTTTAATTTTTGAGCAATCGCTTAACAGTGTCCCTAGTAGGTTTTGCTAGGGTATTTCTTGGCGAAAAGTCGACAAGTCCTACTAATAATCTGGTGACATTCTCCATATGTAATAATTAAATATAAATAGTCTTCATTTGAAAATTGTAACCGTGACATTTTTAGTGATATTCAAGCATGCGTTAGTATTTATGTCTCTACGTGGTCTCTGCGCACAAACGCAAAATATCTATTACGAACTCCTAAGTACTGTAATTTCCCAGTTTGTTGTCCTATAATGCATGCCTGAAATTATAAGTAGTACTTAAATGTACACAGACACTCCCCAACAATATAAAAAATACTCCAATCGGTGATATAGTAGACTTATAACTCCAGATAGAGCATTGTAATTAACATTGTGTGATCGTTTCGACCACGGTTCATCTTGTTCATTCTTGTAGACATGCCCCATGTTCCTGGCTATCTCTTTTTCTTCCTCAGCTGCGTCTTTCATACTTTTACTTATTCTGAATTGTAGAATAATTTTTTGATGCAATAAATGGTATATTCACAGTTGCAACTAATTCGTCACATTGGGAATAATCTATTCCAATTGATGTCGACCCCAAAACAATGCTGTTGTTTACATCTGTGAAAAGGGTCGTTAATTACATTATCCCAGTTCATAAGCAGATTTGTATTAAAATAATTAAAATAAATATATAAAAAACAAAACAATGAAACTATTGTAACACTTTAATGATGTATTGAAAGTCTTATTTGGTTATAGCCTTACTCGTTTTCGGTTTTACTTCCGCGTTGTTTGAGTTTCTAATCGTCACTGCCCTTGTCATGCAAAACCCCTCCTTCTTTTTCTCGAGGGTTCACAATTTTCTACATCCTTCCCCGGCCCAGAATTGATCTCCAGAGGATATAGCAATTGGATCGGTCTTCTTAAACGAACTCCTTTTGAGGTTTGAAATGTCCATGCACCATTTGTGCCATTCTGTTTGCAATTCGATTGATATGACTTGATTACAGTCAAATTTCTCTTTCCAAATACGTTGCGAAAGTATTTTCGCGTTTATTGTATAAGAGGCTAGAATTCCGATAGGATCAAATATTTTCCCAACACTTTTGTTCGGTTTGTCTTTGCGTTAAGTGTTTCTTCTTGATGAAACTCTTTCATTAAGACCACATTGTTTGTATACCATTTTCGAAGATTCATATTTGCCGACTTTAGTATTTTTCTTGACTCTTGGTATAGCTGTCGACGAGCGTCTTCCTTCGAATTTTTAGCAATAATCATATTATCTACGTAGAACGCGTTGGATAACTTTTCTGCGATCTATCTATGCTCTTCAGGTTGCTCCTTGAAATGTTTCCTTAGGGTCACTGCCAAGATGAATGGGCTGATGGTCACCCCAAATGTAACTCGCTTCATTCGATATTCGGTTACTTGCGGCAACGATGTTGTCGATGAGATACTGTGTTCCATCGGCTGTTGATACCACAGAAAACGATGCGAATCTCTATCTTTTTTGCGCGAGGATATTTGTAGGAAGGTCTTTTCGATGTCAGCGATTATTTCAATGGAACCAGTTCTAAAGTTCTCACAGTAAAAACTATATGTGAAATTCATGTACGAAAGCATGACAACACAATTAATTACCATCGTTTCGTACATGAATTTTCATGGTGTTAGTAAAATTCATACATGAAAGTAAAATTACCATGTAAAATTACAGATTTTCAGTAGGAAAGTACAGTAAAAGCAGCAACTATGTATTCAGTTAGAATAAGAGAGAATATTAAGAGCTATAACTTCCGCTCCAACACGGGAATAGCCCATAGTCTTCTCTCTTACGCAAACTGGACGTACAGTTTTTTTTTGCTGTACACTTAAAAGAAATGTGTTTCATTAATTTATAAAATAACTTTAATACAACAAAGTGAACACCTACATAGAATCCAGAAGCTAGAAAACTTAAGAAAGCTAAAAGTACACATATATAAAGATCAAACAGTCGTAACGTGTGTGGACTTAAATGTTTTATATTGACAGGGGCCTCGTCATTCTACAAAAAAAAAATATTAATTAAGTAATAATAAATACCGTGATGGCCTACACTTTCCTTTAGGATATCGCCTGTGAGTGTTCTTATATACACTGAATTAAGATAATGCACGATGCACCACTTTCATAACGAGCTTATTGCACATTATTTTAATTAACAAACACTTTTTCATAATGTTTGTCTGCATCATTATAAAATTAACCATTACCAGTGTAGTATCTCTCTTTCACTCTTCTTCACATCCACTCACCGTCCCGTCTTGATAGCAACTGTCCATCCTGCTACCGCTACAATATTCCTGGCTCGACCTTATATCTATTTCTTATCCTATGTACTTACCTGCTCTTAAACGGCAGTACACTACATCCCTTCTTTGTTTTATAAAAATATTTAGGGGAAGGTTGCCTATATTGGACCGATTTTTAGATTTCTTATCATAGTTTCTAATCATAACATAAAATTAATATTTTAACTGTTTCCTAGGACCCATTGGGATGTTGGCTACTTGCAGGAATTTTTTCAGAATTTTGTTTTGAAATCCTTTATTTTTTTATAACCGTTTTAAAAAACCTCTGCAAGTGGTTCAATAAGGGAAACTGGTTTCCTTAATTGGACCTACGGGTTCTAAAATTGAACCACGTGATTTAATGCAATAAAAAATTTGTTTAACAAGTAAGGTCATATAAAATTGTCCAAATAATTAAAAAAAAAATATTTCACAAAAAAAACATAAGATTTATTCGAAAACTCTTCAATTTTTTTTTTACTTTGTCAAAACTTAAATATTCATGTTAAAAAATAAAATAAACGACTAAGAATATAAAAAGCATGCATGCAAAAGACAACTTAAAGTTTTAAAAAGTAGGTAACACTAAGAAATAACACATCATGATTGGGTTAAACACAATCAATAAGCACGATATCAAAAGCTTAAAACTGTTCAGTCTAATCACCAGTGCAAAAATCACAAATAATTTTTTTCCTTTGAAAGCACATTTGCACATGATTCATGTACCCAGTCTCTACACTTCAGACATTGGATCATGTCTTCACCGACACATTCTGTACAAAATTTGCAATACCATAAGCGTTCATTTACTTTTGCCTTCTTAGTAGTACCAGAATCTAGCTGAACTTTACGTTTTATAGTTTTCTTCTTATCTGGAGATGCCTGTTTAGCAGCTAACTCATCTTTATATGGACTTGCAGTAAGTACCTGTGCCTTTTGGGCCCCTCGAGATGTTTTCTTGGCTTGTTTTACAACTGGGCTTCTCAGGACTTCTTCGATTAACACTGACACATTTTTGAAAGCAGAAGAGGGCCTTTCTTCAGGCTCGGACAGACGCTTAGGCTCCTTTGTTCCTAAAACCTCGGCATTAGGCGTGGACTTGATGGACCTCTTAGGTGCGGAAGTAGTTGCTGTGACTTGTAACTCTTTGTCAATGTCATTAGACGTAGGTTCACGCGAAGTCGATGCATTAGCCTCTGATGAAGTGGACGCACTTACTTTAGAATCATTGGCTTTGGGCTGTGCCGCAGACGAACAAGAGGATGCTTTGGCTTTTGAAGTAGATGCTTTCTCTTTCTTGAAGAGACTTAGACGGAAGTCGACGCAACTGCCTGACATGTGAATTCAAATACGTTACGGTTCAAAGGGGCACGTAGCGAGCTAGGGCTCATCGTCGCTGTCATCAGAATCTGATTCATCTTCAGAATGGTCACTTCTGTCAATGGGTTCACTTCTTGTCAAGACATCCGCAGGAGTAAAATCTACGTCTGGAAAAACATTTCGATCAACGGGCCAAATTCCAGTTTTTCTGAAACCGTTCATAGCATTTGCCATAACCGCAGCTCTGGGATAGGCTTCCCCAAGAAGCTGTGCGACCTGGTATTGCGAGACAGCTAATCCTGGATGAGACCTTAGCCATTTTTCATTGCTCGTGTAATACAACCTAAGGGTTTAAAAAACCGCCACGTCTAATGGCTGAAGTCTGTGGGTCGTATGGCCAGGGAGTTGTAACATGATAACACCATTTTCGCGAGCAAGTTCAATCGCTTCGAGGTTTTTTGAGTGTGTGCTGTGACCGTCCAAAACAAGCAAAACCTTGCTGTTAACTGATGGTTTTACACACTTTATAAAGTTTTTAAGCCAGGTCACAACAGTATCCGAGATTTCCACCAGACAATCGGGTGGAGCACCAGTCTTCAATTCAGGATTTGCTCGTTTTCTTTTGAAAATAATCATTGGGGCGACGAACTGTCCAGAAGCACTTGCACATACAACAAACGTAGTATTGACTCCTCTCTCACCAGTTGCAATTGTCCCGACCTGGCGCTTTCCTTTTGCTGCTAAAATCTTCTGGCACTTTTTTGCCACCGTCGAAAATCCCGTCTCATCCATGTTGAAAATTTGGGCAGCTATCAATTGATTTTCATCTACCGTTCTTTCCAAGATATCGAAAAAATTGTAGACATTTTCGCGATTAAATCCTTTGCATCGTGCTATGGATGTGGACTCCGGTTGTCTGAGTGTGAGGGTAGGATGTCGTCGCATGAATCCGTAGAACCATTTTTTTCCAGCTAAACATTTTTCTTTGTTGAAAGTATATTTTACTTGGTTCTTTTCGGCTAGTTCGAAAGCGGCTTTGCGCACGTCCTTTATTGTCACTCCAAAGAACACTTTTTCCAAATAAAGAATATGATTAGCCAGTGCGTCCTCAAGTTCTTTGGAAAACACGGTTTTCCGTCCAAAGCTTTTGACATCTTTATTAGCAAATTTATTTTTAGATTCAAGATGCCTTTTAAATGTCGCTTTTGGAATGTTGAATACTCGGCATGTTTCATTGAGTCCATATTTTTTCGCTTTATAAGCATTTATAGCTTTTTTTCATATCTTGTACACACCACTGTCCATATGGTTTTCTATCCTTGTTCTCATCGGAAGACATAGGTACTTTCACCTTTTTAACAGATCTAATTTTTTTTTTATTGTGTAGAAATATTTCTTGTTTATTTTTTTGTGTATTTAAATATAAAACAAGTCCTACCTATTTTGTAAATTTCTATAATCGGGATCCCTAATTGGACCGGTCCAATTTCGGAAATCACATGGTGGTCCACTTTAGGCAACCACCACGTGTTTTTACAAAACTACACCGTAGTGAAAAAGAAAAAAAACAATATGACTAGGTAATAGGGGGAATAAATAAAGAAAAACTTACTTGATAACCAGGTGATAACAGTTTTTCCTTAGGGATTGACAGTGACTCTGTATTTGCTTAGGGACGCAGTGCAATTCTTACATCAAAATGGAGAAATTAAGACTTCTCGCTGCACACGCCAAGCGCTGGCCGCCAACTAGTTGAGTTCGGTATCAATCAAAGTCTCTAGGCGGGAGTAAGATACCATGTTGCCAAGTGAATTTTCGGTTTCGTAGTTTCGGAGAAAAGTATGTGGTCCAATATAGGTGGCGGTTTTCAATTTAGGCAACCTTCCTCTATAACAATTTATTTGAGAGGTTTTTTTAAAATAATATAGCATAATCACAACATTCTATTTCACTTCAATACATATCAAAACATAAATAATATAATCCATCCAAGCATTATATGATAATACCAATCACCAAAATAGCAAACAATGTATATCGTATGTCCTATCTCTAATGTAAATAAATAACTCATTCATCTCTACCGGCTACATCGGCCATATTTATTTCATTCGACTCGCTTACTATTTGTCACTCTCCCTCTACCTTCTTTAAATGAACTACATTCCTACGATGTTGCTGTCCTGTTTCGCTGTTTTCTACTTGGACATCTCCTCCTTGCTTGCTAATTACTATGTGTGGTGTAGATTTAAAGGTGGAAGATAGTTTATTTTCTTTCATCATGTTTTTCACATATACTTTATCACCGATTTCTACTGAACTTTCTCGTTCTTTCTTCTTCCTGTCACAGTACTCTTTTCCACTTGACTTCTTAAGCATATCAGTGTCTCTAACTTCTTCATCTAGTATTTTATTTTCGGATTCAAGTAACATCGGAATTTTGTCACGAAATTTCCTCCGGAAAAGTTGTTCAGCGGGGGGCTTTCCCGTAGTTGCGGTGTTGTATTGTACATCATAATATAATCCAAAAGATCCTCTTTCCAGTCAGTTTTTGCTGTTTGGCTTATTTTCAGTCTCTTAATAGTATCTCTATTTTGCCGTTCAACTTCACCATTTTGTTGAGGCCAATAGGGAATTGTATGAAATAAATGGATTCCAGATTCTTTACAGAATTGTTTCATTTCCTGACAGTTAAATTGTTTGGCATTATGCGCCGTAATTGTAGCAGGATATCCCAGTCGACAAAATATTTCTTGTAATACTTTGGTTGTATTCGTCGCTGATATCGTTGTCATCATTTTTATCTCTTTATAACGGCTGAAGAAGTCTATTATGACAAATAGATAATGGCCACTGGGTAGGGATCCAAGAAAATCTACTGCTACATCAACCCATGCTTCTGTGGGAAGTTGTCGTCGCTTCATTGGGTTTGGTAGATCAGTTAAAATAACAAATTTACATGAATTTTATACATGAAATTCCATGGGACCTTAATATTTCCAGTGAAACTGCTTTTTTATGTACGAAATCAGGGAATATCCCAGATGATTGTTACTTTTGGTACTTGAATTTTACATATATTTTCCTCAGTGCTTACTTAACACAGATAAAACCTGTCTAACAAAAAAAAAATTAATACCTATCTAAAAATGCGTTCAATGCTCAATACGCTAATATGCTGTTGTCAAATATCAAAGTACTTTTAATTGTAACATTTAGGCCGGTGACACACCAGAGAAACTAATTTCACGAAACTTGTATATGAAAGATGTTACATGAAACAAAATTTCTCGTTTAACACATATCAGTAAAACGCATTGTATGAATTTGTTGCGTATACACATTTATCTAAAGTAGTTGCAAATATGTTTTCCGACGAGGATGACGTGCTTTTATTATGATGGGCAAACCGCAGACGCCGAAGTAGAGTCATTAAGAAAACGATTTTGGATACACCCTAGTAATGAAAGAAACCTGCAACGTAGTGCTACCATTATTGGAGAGGAACTCAAACAACATCCTGATAAATTTAAGGAGTTTTACAGAATGAACAAGGCAAATTTTTATCGGCTACTAGATCTGGTTGGGCCTTTAATTCCAAAAAAAGAAAGCCATTGGAGAAAACCTGTTCCGGAAGAAGAAAGATAATAACACTAAGGTAAACGATTTTTTTTTATTAAAGATAAGTATTATAAATAACATATTATGTATTTGAACTCTGCTTATATGTTGCCTTGTATTTATGAAGGTTGTTGGTTCAGGTGTGCATGTTCATTTCATGCTGGTGGTTCATATTCTGTGTTCTCGCTAATGCTTGGTGAATTCGCGTCGCCACTGCTGAGCAAATTCCGTACAGAGGTCTGTTGTACACAATTTAATGAATTTGAAGTTTGAGTTGGTACAGGTTGCCAAAAAATTGGTGTCATGCTAGCATTGGTTGATGATGTACGTGACCAATCCATTAAAATATCGTCTATAAGTAGTTGACTCACCTTGCATCTAAACTGCCTCATTTGCTTATCTTTCATCTGTTCTAAGTCTCGTAATAAACTCAACAAAAATAATCGTTTTGGATTATCACAAACTATTTGCTTATTTTTAATATATTCCATAACATAAGCGTCAACTTCGCCGTCTTTGTCAGGTATTTTTTTTGGTTTCTTTGGCGGTTCTACATGTTTTTTATTTTTATTTAACTCTTGAGAGGTAGCGTCAGCCGGTTGTTCTAATGCATGTTCGTCTTCATTGCGGCAAGTTGCCAGTTCATCATCTTCCTTTTCACCATAATTGCTCATGATATAAAATTATTAGAAGGAATATTTACCATTATTTCTTTTAAAATATTATCTTTTACACCATATATAGATAATACTCTGGGTATTGTTTGCAGTATTTTATTGGATGTATTTTTAACAACACTTATGAAGGTACTTGAGGGATATACTAACTGACCCCTTCCATACTGCTTTTGTTTAATGAGAAGATTTTCTGGCAAATCTGTCTCGCTGTCAATTTAGTTTTGCAAGAAGTGCAAGTAAATTGCTTAATTTTTTTTTTGCTATAAGGCCAGCTACATAAGGTGTTGCAAAATCTGGCACAAATGTTGGATTTTGTATTATTAATATTTTATTTTCCGGAACACACGGTATCATAGTTAAATCAGCTTCCATTAATTTCTTAAAATTTTCTGGAGGACCTGTTGTTTCATCCTCCTCACAATAAATTGTCTTCTACACAACGTGCTTCAGTAAGATTATTGACTATTATTGAATTGTAAGTATTTATTAATACCGGGTAGGTGGGATTTTTTACTGAATGAGATTTTACTTGTGAAAAGAAATTTTCCAAAAACTCTTGATTAAATACTCTGAGCGGTAAATACTTTAGCGTCGGTAAAAGTTTTTTGCTTAAATAAATAAACCAATGCAGTGAGAGCACCCAGTTTTTTTTTTTTTTAAGATGGGATACGAATTTCTTTAGAGGTTCTTGTTTCCTTAAAATGCATTGACTCTAATATTGGAATACAAGACTGTCAAAAAGCAACCTGTGCAGAATTTTCACTAACTGCACTACGAAGAGGTGTTCCTGGAGGGGAGTATATACCATTACTGTTAACGCTATCAAACAATTTTTCGAAATACATAACATCAACAGTATCACAAGCATTTGGGTCTAAGTAATACTCTGAGGATGGAGATAATTCCTTACTAACCACGGCTCTGGAATACATTGCTGTTGCAACTGAATGGCTAAAAACTTGAGTTGCGCTTTTTAACTTTTTACCTTCATTCGCCAAATTTTATTATTGAGAGCATGCTTATCGGTTAGCTTATATACCTGACTATATGGCCCTTGTTTTTGATCAATTTTGTACATCTGTAATATATGTGACCAAGATGTTACTTTTTGTTTTCCTGCCTGAATATAATGCAAATTTCTGGTAGGAGACTCCATACTCCCCTTAGCAAATGTGGCCAATCCTATATATGGACAACTTCTACTTCATTGATTAGGTATCCCTGGAACCTCGATTCTGGATTGTCGGTTTGGAACGGTGGCTAGCCACGCGCACTTAGGCCACTTTAACCGAGCCCATTGTGCTAGCTTCCCTAGGCGGGGTCACTCACCCGCAGCCTACTCGAGCCAACCCAAGTGAAGAATGAACTCGAGCAGGGCAGCATGTGAGGTGCCGTCAAAGCTAGCCATACTGGGCCAGAACTCCGCCAGGATGGAACCTCTAAGTTCCTCACAATAATAATACCACAAACCTCACTAAATGTTTGCTTCACACTTGAGCTCTGTTAACAGACATTAGCGAGCAATCTAATGAAATATTTTTTTTTTGTAAATACAACTAATAATATTAATAACGTATCACTAAAAAACTTTAGTCTAAATAACACTGCAAATATAAAATGTTCCAGTATAACTACAAGAACGCAACAGAAAACAATACGATGTATAAGCCTCTCAAAACAAAATACTATAAACCCGACATTTTAGTCCACAGCCTAGTTTTTTTTTATATAAAATGTTGCCGCTTAGAGCTGCTCGCGTTTTTTTTCTTATCATGTACTCCGTTGTACAGCCAACATCCGAGGCCATCTGCAACAAAATCTGGATACGGAATATCCATATTTCATTTCGTCTACTTCGTCGACGCCTACTTTTGTGGAGTTATAGAACGTAATAACTTCGGGCTTGAATAATTCGCCAGATTCTGGGTCAATATTATCAATACTATGCAGTGTCGAAACCGCTGGGACGTTTTTGTTATGTTTTGGTTGAAACAAAGACCATATTTTCGTGAAAAGCAAACATGTTACTAAGTAAAGGACTCTCTTTTGTGTTTAGTAAAATCGGAGGCAACTCCCTTGTATTCTTTCTAACGGTTCCAACTATGGTTGTTTTCAGCTTCAACATATCTTTTCGCCAGAGGTATTGAGGTAAAATAGGTGTCCATTGTTACGTTTCTATCAGTGTTTAGTATTGGCTTTGTTATGCGTTTGACGACAGCGCTAGCGAAGTTATCTAATTTATATGGCCCATCGGACTGCTTTCCAGCATAAATTTCAAGGTTGGAAGTATAATGCATTCTACAATCCACCAACGCCCAAATTTTTATGCCATACTTTGCGGCTTTTTTGTAAATTCATGAAATACTTGACGAATTGGAGCACAATTATCGTATTGTTTTCTCTCTGCTGGTAGATATGTCATCAAACCGTAACGCACGTAACGATAAGTTAAACCTCTCTCTACTCATAGTTAATCTAAAATATCCTGGAGCAGTCTCATCGTCTTCCCAAAGTTCTTTCGTATTCAAATATTGAGCCTTTTTCACTCCAGCCATACCATAAAAGACTTATTAGCGCATATATTTCAGTTGGATCTGTATCCCAGCAATCTCTCTCTCTCTCTCTCTCGGTTATAGTTTGGCCGTAATTTTGCAAGATATATGTTTGTACAACTGACAATATGTTCAATCACATGTACCGGAAAAAAAAAAAACAACTCCCAGGATTCTCTGATCGATTTCGTGTTTCTAGCAACTGCTTTTACACTGGGTAAATATTATGCTTTCGAACTCGGACATTGGGTCTAGGAGGATGTGCATTCCCAGAAGTTATATTATCTTTACTCTACTAAGTAGTATTGTTATTCATAATATTGTTTTCACAATCGTCCGATTGTTCCGAATCAGTCTCATGATGGCTATGTTCACTAGCAGCGTCGCTTTCCAGTTCTGGACGGTCTTCATTGTCCCCTAAATCTTTATGCTGTTGCTCCTGTGTTACTAGCTTTTCATACTACTTTTACATATTTCTCGATTCATGTCCACAAGAACTACGGTAACTGTAATAATTAAGATTCATTTAAATAGAATAATACGAACTTACAATAAAAAATTAATCCAATGGTAAAATTTTTCATATGATAAGACTTGCCTATTGAGAAAAATGCTCAACACTATACGTACGCCTACGACAACCACTACAAATCTCACCACAATCCCGACTAAATACTAAACTACAGTGTGCATATTGTGGAGCAGATTTAAAAAATCAGCTAGAGGGGACGCCAGCTGTTTACTACTACCCGTTATGAAATAATAGCAGTTACTATGAAAATGTGAGAGAAAAACTCATAACGCGAGTGCTTCATGGTTAATTCTGACTGATTTACTAAGTGAGGTCTGTCCCCTAGAGATGACAAATCATCGCCGGTCGATAACTCGGGAATTTCTTCCTCTACATCTGTAATGGCATATTCTTCACTCGAAACACCTACAAGTCTTGGTACTGGCAAAGCTTCTGAATAAGGTATTGAACGAGTAACAGAAGACACATTGGCGCAACTTATTTTTGTTGGAGAACCTGAAAGTTTTCGTGCTGCAAAAGTAACAACAAGACAAATGGTCCGCTTGTTCACGCCAAATCATAGATCTTGTAAATGACATAGCGCTGTGCTTACCGTTTCACCAGCCCCTCAAGTAACAGCACAACGTGTGCAGCAAATGTGAGAGCCCACTCATTGTCCTGATATTTAATTTTTAGACCAAAATAGTGGAAATATAAATTTTCAATTAAAATCGTAATATTCGCTTATGTCGTTGGGTAGTGAATTCTTCACATACGTAGCAGAAGCTGTTGGGATTATTTGTACACGCACGGGACATTATGAAGTAAAAAGACGTCTAGCTTTCACAAACAGACTTAAATTGCATCCAACGCGTCGTGCGTAGCTCCTTATTTGTACCTCTCTTTGCTTACACACTGGTATGCAAGTATTTAAATTGTATACGTAACTTGCAGCATTCTCTTTATCGATTGTAAGGTTGTCGAATATAAATAAATTCAGTAAAAACTTAATGAACTTATGAAAGCCATCCTTTCATTTCCTGAAGCGCGTTTCTAAATTGTGGACAAATCAGCTAACAGATTTATTGCGTCCGCTTTGACTGACGCGTCGTGTATTTTCGGATCTCCTTCCTAAGCGACTCATTCGGGCTTTGGCATACTTCAGCCAATCCTTCACTGCACGTTCTGTTTTTAAATTTACTCCCACTTCTAAGGAATATGATTTTTTACCGCCTCTGTCAAGAAAAACATGTAAACCATAATACACTAGAGTAATACGTATTTAATACGAATACATTAATGCAGGAAAAGGTAGAATATCAAATGTATAAACAAACCGGGAGTTATACGCGCTAATAATAGGTTAACCATCTTCAGGAACATTAGAAAATTATTATTTGCTTATATATTAATTGATTATGTATGGATTAAATATAAAGGTGTAAAAGTATGTTGTTTAATTATAATTTTAAACGGAAAAGGTAAAATAACACCAAAAGTGCGTCGCGTCGTTCAACGTCCACGAACAACCAAGCCGTTACCTGTGGCAGCATTAGTCGCAGCCAACTGCGAATGATGGAAAATGCAAGGAAATTGCACCTTCAGGACTGCGATCTGCAAATTTTATGCGTTCAATCAATGAATGTTCAATATGCTTTATTTCTTAGATTTTTGTGCTAAACATGAATTAATTGAAAATTTAAATAGAAATTTTCAATTATTTTACTCACTGTATATTATTGTCATGGTTTCTGTTTTCTGGAAACTTGGTTTGTCTCTTCGTTGTCCAATTGTATTTTATTGCGACAATGTCGTTTAATAAACATTTAAGAATTCCCCTAAGAAATCGTCAGGTTTAGTAAGTTGTAAAATATTACTATTTTTGTGGTTTGTTACCAGTTGATTGGCAACAACTGATAATTGGTCTACTTTTTCATTGATACCCATTAACAGCTTAATGGCTCTTGCATCATAACCTTCATATGCAATATCAATAAATAAATTCGCATTAAGTTATCTATTCACTAGGAATAATGTATTTCATATGAAAACATTACATTACGTCATAGCCTGTAAATGGTAATTGGTCCAATGACTGGCGCACTTATGTTTATGGCTCACACGCATTTTGACCTATATAATAAAGTTTTCATTTGAAATATGTTATTTCTAAATATTCACTTAGATACCTACTTGCTGAACCCCTAGAGGCCCCTATTAGTATTTCCCTATTAGTATTTACTGGTGATGTATCAGTCTCTCTCCGAATATCTAAAAATCCGGTGAGAGCTGAAAGAGTTTGAGATTCAGTATGTAGCGCTCTTTTTTGCACATTCTCTGAGGACGAAACGGAAGACAAAGAGGTATTATCTTATAATTATTTTTTTTCTAGATGTTCTAGAAGAGGTGCTCTCTTCAGATTCGACGTTTCTGCAATTAAGGTTATCATTTTCTTTTCTGCATCTGCATATACCTCTAAAATAAAACATAAATACAGTAGCATGGATACTATTGGAGATGGTAACACACTAGAGAAAGGCATCTTTATTTCAATTTGACGTATAATCATTTCCATTAATTAATTACTTCCTTCGTCCAGAAATAAGTGTCCGATTTCTTTTAAAGTTGTATTTTATTGAAACTTAACTGCAAATATATATTGTTACTAACAAACTTTTAGGAATAATTTGAGTTATTTAAACTTAATTAATAATATCTTGTACATGTTGATAAAGCTCAAAATCCTCCGGCCAAGACTTAACCGCTTCTATCTTTCCTGGGCCAACCGACACTTCATCCTCTGATACTACGTGGCCGAGGTATTGCACTTGCTTCCGGAACAGGTTGCATGTTTGGGATTAAGCTTCAGATTTGCTCCTTGCAAGCGCTGGAATACTTGCTTCAAATGGTCCTCAAAAGATTTTCCCAAGAGAATTATATCGTCGAGGTATACCAAGCAAATTTCCCAGGATAGTCCTCTCAGTACGTTTTCCATCAACCTTTCAAACGTCGCGGGAGCGTTATACAACCCAAATGGCATCACGTGAAATTGCCACAATCCTGTCCCGATCGTAAATGTCGTCTTCTTCTTATCCTTTGCCTCTACTTCGACCTGCCAATAACCACTCTTCAGGTCGAGAGTCGAAAATACCTTGCACGGGATAACTGCCCCTCTTGGTTACGTTATTTAGTTGTCCATACTCCACGCAGAACCTAGTTGAACCATCCTTCTTCTTCACGAGTATCACTGGGTAAGCCCGATGGTTCAATTATGCCATCCTGCTCCATGTCGCGTATAATTTGTTCTGCTTCGGCTCGTTTCGCCAATGGCAATCTTCTGGGGGCTTGACGGATCGGCTGGGCATCTCCAGTGTCTATTCGATGTCGCACAACATTAGTGCTGCCCCTCGTGTTACGGTCTTCTGCTTGGAAAAGATCTTGGTAGCGTCCAAGCAACTGTTTCACGGTATGGTGTTGTTCTATTGTCAAATCCTTGCAAGACATGTCAATGAAGTTATTCAACTATCTAGGAAACGGATCTGGAGTTGTTGTTACGCTATCCCTTTTGTTGACAATCGATAACACACTCGCACAACTTCCCAAAGGTGCGCTCTTCTTCAGTTTTACTGGATAACTATTGACGTTCATCAGTCGGACGGGCAGTTTTTCTCCTGCTTGTATCACTGCCTTAGCGACCAGTATTCCACGACCTTGACCGCCAATCGCTCCCGGTTCCAGCATTAAAACTTACCCTTTGGGAATGTCTCCTCTCAATCTCGCTTCCACAATTGTTTTACTGCGGCTCGCCACAGTTACATCTTCTGTCAATACTACGCATGCCGACATTTTCTGGCTGTGGTTGTGAATAACTTTTTCTTTGCCAACCTTCAATATTCCTGCTGGCAAGTCAAGTTTGAAACCAAATTCTGTCATTATGTCCATTCCGGGAATTACAGCTTGTTCTATATCTGCAACTATTACACGATACTGGAATGCAATACCACCAATAAATAAATAATATTGCTTCCCTAAAAGTTGTACTTTGTTTTGTAATACGTTTTGCAATTTTATTTAATAAATAATAAAATTGGTACATGAACATCCTGAAATATTGATAAAACTTTGTATCATCGTCTTGTAATTCTTTCCACAGTGTATGGTATTCGCCTTCCGTTTTTCTTTTCTTCAACATATCATGCACCCACACACGTTTTCTTTTTTTAAGATTTGTATTCTCTTCATCAAGTAATAAAGCAATAACTGCCAATTCACAATTTGACAACGTTTGTAAATCCATTATTCTGATAGAACCACGGCCAGACCACGACAGAACTATACGATTTCTACCCTACCTATGTCTGATAATGTAGATGCCTACTAAAATATCGTGTCGTATCGGATCGTTATCGTGTCGTAGTCGTTTCGTATAATGCAAATCCGCCTTTATAGTGTTTGGAGTAGGTTTGACTTTAGCTGTATATTGAGGATGCAAACAATTACCATTTTGTAGTAATGGAAGTTAAACAAAACGAGATTTGTTGTGTATATTATTAACATCTGGACATTTTCTAAGGTATATACCACGTTTCAGATTTGGATCTTCATCGTGACCTTTCCAAGTTTTAACTTCATTTAAAAAAGGCGACTGTAAAGAACTTCTGTGTTCGTTAGGCGAGCCATATAATAAGGTTCCTATATCATCTGATATTTCTATATGAACATTCATCAGAGTTACTTGGAATTTTTTTCAATATCATACTGGAATTTGCATGACTCTCTTGCACTATGTTGTGAAACTTCGACAGTTTCAAAGTTTGAAGTTGTTCAAGTATTGCAGATTATTTACGGTCCCTGCTAGTGATCGAATATGTTTTATTAAAAAATTATCCACACGTATATTCTTCATTTTTGGTAGATAGTGCAACACCTGTACTAAATGCCATTATCGCCGTCCATAAAGGAAACTGTTTGCATATCCTTAATAAATTACCAAAATCAAGGCAAAAATACGCATTTGGTCTTTTCCCGACAGTAATGTATTTTTTACTTTTTGTATCTATTTTTCGGAGAAAGCCATTAACCTGCCTACTACCAGGTGAAAAATAAAACGTCTACTACCAGGTGGGGTCCAGGGGGACCCGACACTTTTTGTGTTCAGAGCCATTTAATGTATTAATTTTGTGAAATATGTTAATTAATATTTAATTTTTAAGATAACGTATCGATACAATTAAAAAAACTGGTGGGAAACGAAAATAAAGGCAATGTTTTTCAGAAAAATGTATTCAAGAAAAAACTTTATTATAGCAATATAAACCTGATTTGTTTTCATAGTGACAACTTTTGACTGGGAATGTACAAGTGCATATGAGACTTTATGAGAAAGTCGGTTCACTACAAGTCAAAAGTTGTCACTATAAAAACAAATCAGGTTTATTCATATAGTTTACTGATTTATGTGTCACATTGTTGACACACAATGTGTGTTTTGCTGTGAGAATTACAAATATTGCCACGAATCGGCCTTCAAGAGTGGGGATAGCGCTAAGCTATATAATTGTTATAGCTATAGTTAATGGGACACTTTCTGTAAAGGCAACACTCCGCGAGGAGGTTTTCCGATAGGAGACTCCACGAAGTATTCCTGGTGGTGTCTCAGTTAAGAAAGAGCTGAAGTGTGTGATCTTTTGGTTGATTCCTACCCCTGCAACCCAAAGTAGGTGCAATTATTATATATATTACCTCTGAGCTACACCCCGTCATTTTCATCAGATATTACCCTAGATGCTTTCTTAGTGCCTTGTGATATTTGAATACCATTTAACCATCTATTTTTACCATACTCGAATAGTCTTGATGAAACCCAAGTTTCCTCTTTTTTCATAATTAGGCCAAGGTTCCTAAAAATCAGCTCAAGTGTTGTTAAAAATAATTCTGTTAAATGTCTTTTCATATCAAGTTGGTAAAATTTCCAATAGATTAATACTACAATATTGTCTCCTTGTCCTAATATATCAATCTCTAAATCTAAATTCTTTCCAACATAAAGTATTGCCATTAATGTTGTTATTGTTCATAATTTTTGCCTCATGCCCTCTAGACCACCATATTGATTTGTATGACAATTACATCCAGGGGTTGGTAATGCGTTCTTCCCTATCTTTGGAGGATTCACTCTACTATTACCCATAATAAAACATCGTTGTATTCGTTCGTGACAACTTTTATACATATTCTTTAATCCAAACAAGTCATCTAAAATACTCGCAATAGCTAGGTTATTTGCAGATCTTTGTGTCATATTCCATTTACTAAAATCAATATTAATTATTTCTGCGTGGCTTTTTGCCTGAACCTTAACAAAATTACTTATCTTCTTTGCTACTCCTGTTTCTGTATCACTCATAGTCTGGTGTTTGATGCATGGGAAAACACACTTTGCAATATTTGCCTCTGAAGAAGTCTGTTCAAGTCTTGCCCTATAGGTTAATCTCACAAACAATCTACCCTCCCTCTTTAGTTCACGTTCTTTCCTACATAATATTCCTATATCATTCTCTGAGTCATATTGCTCACTCTCTATTTCTTCTTTGACCTCTTCTACTTCTCCCTGATGTCCCTTTAAGAATCTGAGTATTACTCGTGTAGGTTGGGTTTCTAATCTTGGTTTATTTTGGTCATGTAAAAGTTTAAAAGCACAATGATCATACGTCTGTGTCCAATAACTAAGAGGTATTGAGCAACTTTTATCTGATAATAACTCTGTAGTATCAATTGATGTATCATATTCAAAGTTCTTCAAAAATCTTATGCTGGTCCAATCAAGGGTAGTCAGGGAATCCTCCTCTCTCCTGGATGGCCAATAATTCCCATTGTATGCTTTCAATAAAATAAGTGGTGGAACAGTTTGAAAGTATAATTTTGGCCACTTCCCATTTTTCTTATAAAATCCTTTACAAAAATGATATATAAACTCTCCTTTAATATTCAAATTAAGGTCTGGATCAATATGATATAATTTACTACTAATTTCTTCGAGTTTTTGTATACCAATGAAATCATGTATAACTGGATGTCCTAAAATTTTACGTAGTGCTGTGAGTTCTAACTTAAGTAATATATCATCATCATCATCTATTTCCCACACCTTGAGAATATTAGACTTAAGCCGTCCTAAGGGAGGAAATTTTAATTCTAATTCTTGTTGTAATGTTTGATGAAGATCTTTATGGCCAACATCTTTGTTTTCATCCTTACATACCATACTTATAGTATAACCATCCCATAATTTAATAAAATCAAAAAAATCTTCACCTAAATACTCTTGATATTCTTCAATACTTTTAATGAGATCTTTCCCTATTATATAGATAGAGTAATTTGGATACTTATTAAAATTATCACTTAATTTCCAGTAAACATGTAATAAAAATCGTGTTTGTAGTTGATCCAGTATATCGAGTAATAAAGGGGTTGGACCAAGCACCTTCCCATGTGTTTTGCACTCTATATAAAATAACTCTTTTTCAATGAATACTATATTATCAATATTTAGGAATTGACCATACGGGACTACTTGGCCAACAAATTTATTCTTATAATGTTCACTTATGACCCGACACCTTAATGGTATAAGGGTAATATATATGTTCACTTATAAATTTTCGTTGATACAGTTTGTATAGATAATCATCATTTAATATGGTGTTAGTTAAAAGATCTCTTAAGTTTACATCATTGTAATAATTATATTGTGGCTATAAGGCAGTTTTTTGTATGAGGTAACTTTCAATAGCATCTTCAATTACTTGCTGATATTGTTGTCTTCAATTGGGAACATTCTTATTGGGGAAATTATTTATGAGTGTTTGCTTTATACAAGCCCATGGACACTTACAATAATTATAAATATAATTAGTTATCTTTTTCTCCTCTAAAATTTTTCTTAACCCTGCAACGGGCGCGCACTTTAAAGTTTACACGACCAGGCGCGCGGCGCACTTAATGCTTTGTGTGTTAAATCAGCGATAGTTTATAACAGTAACTAGTTGAACGGTGCCTAGTCTATGGCAACGCTTGTGTACACTTATAATACAACTGATAAACGTAATGAAATGGTATTTAATTAGAAAAAAAGAAGATTAGACAAATAATAAACAACTGAATTATATAACTTCAAGTAATATACAAATAAGTCTAAAACTAAAATTTAAGCTCTATTCACTGTCTGTTGTTACCCTGGAACAATCTCACATGAAATCTTCGTTACTGTATGTTTTTTGCAAACAAAATTGCCGCAAAGGTCACAGGTGATAGTTGTATTTATATTTTTAGCCCGTCCGCATGTTGTACACCTTCCTCTTTTTTTTCTGGGTGGTTCAAACATTTATTGGCTCTGGAACTTTTTATATCTCGCAAGAAAGGTCCTGATGTCCTGCGGAAGTGTTTGATTTCTGCCCTCTCTACCAAATAAGCTTCATTAAGCCATATATAATTTTTTAGAAATGCCCTTCTGTGTATCTTAGGGTTATTTTGATTCGAAAAATAATAGTACTTGTGCATTAAATACCTGCTATATCCAGCATTGAAAAGAAAACTACTAATGGCCATCTTCTTGTTGTTCTTTTTACAGAGTATGTGCCACACATCTGGTCTACTGTGTCTACCCACCTTTTGTTGCATTGTAATCTAAGATTATAACAGGTTTGTTTGTCTCTTCGTCAATAGCCCAGAATCGTGCATTGTAGACAAAAGTATAACAGACTTGTTTTTTTCGGCACGTAGGATACTAGACTGATGTTTTTCTGAAAACCGAACACCGCAGATCCCCTCACGTGCACTTGTTGTGCAGAAATGTCGGAGGGATTCCCGTTATTTTTCCTGAGCGTCCTACTAGCGTAATTTGAATTTTCAATAATGACATTGCTAGAGGTAGCTAGTGTACCAGTTATCCGTGTCAAGTTCTATTTGTCCTTTTATATTTTGTACCAGTCTGTGTACAATATCAGAGGGTATGTTTTGCACAGCATAGGGTCCTTCGGGTTGCCTTCCACAATAAATTTCAAATTGCTTGTGTAATATGTTTAGCATCGCAATAAAAAAACTAATTCCATATTTGGCCGGTTTATTTGGAATGTATTGTACAAAACTACATCTACCGCGAAACCCCTCCAGCTTTTCATCAATAGTCACAAACTCACCAAGAGAGTAACTATTTTGGCAATTATTCACAAATTCATCCAGCATGTCCCGTATTGGAGCCAGTTTATCATGCTTCCGCCTTTCCATTCTTGTCTCTTTCTTGTCAAATCGATGCATCGTAAGAAATAAAACCTTTTGTAACTCATTACTGATCGAAGCATTTCAATCCTGTTCCATCTGTGCACCAAAGTTCTAAAACATTTGTATGATTGCTTTTCTTAGTACCTATAAGGTACAGTACTCCAAGTACAGCCATGATTTCGCTTCGAGTAGTGTATTTAGCATCTCTTTCTCTCTGGTATTGAACTGTATTTCTCTTCGACTCTATGTACAATTTGTATTATGTACAATGCTGTCAATCATGGGAATGCTAATTATTTTATCAAATGCCGCTAGTTCAGACGTAAGGCCTCTTGCGGCTGCTGTTGGACCAGGAAATATTTTTACAATGTTCTTGCTTTTTGTTTTCGATACCGTGGAAAAGTCGGTTCTACTCCAAACACATGACTTGTCCTTGCCGACATAAGGTTGAAGGACATTGTTTGCCTTTTCTTCTTCTCGTCTTCATCTTCATCCTGTGAAGTCTCACATTCTTGTTCTGAGTCAGTTTGATGGTCATTGACAGTGACATATTCTTCGTCTTCATCCGAATCGATCCAGCCATCATTACTACCACCGTCTATCGATTCCTCATCAACCACATCAAAAAAATCATCTGCTTCAAGTATCTTTCTTATTTCAGCATCAGTTAGTGGTTTATTCGCCATTTCGATATAGTTGGAACACACAATTTACTGAAAGCAACTTTGTTTTAGAACTAGAAACAAAAAACAATGTTCTAAATACTTTGTTACTGCTCAATCATTTATTTCAACCAGAAAATTGAATTCTACAAATACAAAAAAATACTTACATCAGTAGGCGCGCGCGCACTTTGTGCTCGCTTTTGTAGCCGTCTCAATGAAAACAGTTTTCTCGCTTGTAAAGAATCGCAACTTACTCAGGACAACTCATGGATCACTGACGTGGAATGAAGGAATACGTCTAATAATTAGGCACCGTAACTCGAATATCACCGATTTAACACGAAGTTAATGACGATTGGCGCATCGGGTGCGCCAGCGCGCCCGCTGCAGGGTTAATAGCCCATGTCTTTTGCATTTGAAACTATCAGAGGGATATTTTAGAATAAATAAGCATTCATCTGATGTTATTGGTGAATTTAAATGTCCTTCTAATCTTAAACCTGTACTATTATTTTCTGTGCTCTTATAAAAATCATCAATTTCCTTTTTTAGACTACTAGTGTAACTTTCCATACTTGTACTTTATGCTCTTTATGTGATAGTACAATTATATTATACACCAGAGTCCCGGTAATCCGAACCCGCGGTAATCTGAACCGTCCGGCTAATCCGAACAAAGGCTCAAAAAAAACCAAACTATTTGATGGGGAAAAAAAAGGTCACTGAGTTAAAATAAAACAAAGCAATGTAATCTGAAATACAAAACTTTAATTTACAGCACGGTATTGGGTACTTAAATACAATATATACTACGTACACAATGTTAATTAAACACACTAGTAACTATTTTTTGGAACCCAAGAAGTCAGTAATCGTCTTTTGACGTAATGAAGATAGCCTGTTGACCGATGCAAGTTGCGCCATCGCCGCATGAACATCAAGTCTGCGCTGTAGCAGTAGACTGTTGCTCGAGATAGCGTAGGGCGACGGTCTAGGGCAGCTGCAGCGTCTGCATGTGGCACCAATTCACACACGGGCTCGTCGTCACTTCCGTTCCGAACAGTTCATTTCCGCTTGTTCCTGTGTGACCCGCTGCGACTATTTCCTCGTCAGTAAGGTTTTCAACGGGAGCACCATCTGCCTCCATCCATTCAGCAACGTCCTCTTCTGCAGCTTCTTCACAGCCAGGAATCGCCTGCACCATTCCAGTAAATGAACTTCATTGTCTTGTCCTGCTGGTGTGTCTATAAACTGAAGGCTTGGCCACAGTTTTTTTCCAGGATTTTCTTTATAACCTGGTCGGAAACGTTTTCCCACGCTTCAGCAGTCCAATAAACAACATCCTTTATATTGGTTGTTTGATTTTTTGGACAAAGGAATGTTGTCGTCTTGAATCAGTGTCCTCAAAATACTTTCCTGTAGATAAGCTTAAGGTTGCAGTATGCCTTGGTCCATCGCTGTAAGACTGCTGTAAACGTTCGGGTGTAAAACTCTCCGCCCGAATGTCAACAATGATAGCTCTTCTGTGTGTTGGGTGAGAAGAGCGTTGTCTATCAAAAGAATTGCTCGTGGTTCCAAGTCATTTTCCTCGCTAAAACGCTTAACAGCAGGCCACAAACGGTGGGTGAAACCATTCTTTAACAACCTTGCCATCCATCCACCGCTTTCTTTGGCTTTTGTAGTAGACTGGCAGAGAGCTTATGTTGACGTTTTTAAAACAAACGAGGCTTTGCAGAATTGCCAATCAGCATAAGTGGGAGCTTGTGGTTACCAGCAGCATTGCTGCAGGCTAGTAATGTGTACCCGATCTTTGATCATCTTAAACCACGAGCATGGCTTCTGCTTTTGAGGCTAAAGTTTTGTTGGTAGAGCCCGGAAGTTTAAACCGGTTTCGTCGGCGTTAATAAATTTGTTGGGGAGAATAACTTCCTCAGTACTCAAAGTTTCAAACTTAGTCAGATATTCTTGGGCTGCATTGTGGTCAGACGATAGTTTCTCTCCAGTAATGGTTAGTTGGCGAATTCCGTGACGTTTCTTAAACCTGTCAAACCAACCCGTACTTGCGCTAAATGACGGGTCACCATTCATGAATGTATTTAATCTGAACAGCCTTTCCCTGAACAATTGGGCCACTTAGAGGAGTTCCTTTCCCTTTCCTGAGTAAACCAAGAAAAAGGGCTTCGTCAACTTGTTTATAAACCGACTGCTTCATGGTTTGCCGATTTCAAGCGATTTAGCTGAGGAAGTCGCACAGTTCGTTCTAGTTTTGCGCGATTTTTCTTCCAGTCTGAAATTGTGGCTTTGCCAACACACAATTCGGTTGCTAATTTAGTCAAAGTCTCGCCATTATCTAAACGTTTCAATGCGTCTAGTTTATGTTTAAGAGATAACGTTTTATGTTTACGTTTTACGCTTGCCATAGCGACACTGTAATGCACAGTCACTGGTCACGAAACTATGGTAGACACTTGTTTACTGTTCAATCACTTACAACCGACTGAGCGAGCTAAGTTAACGCCGGGTCCGGGTGCCTTCGTGCGTATCCGGATGATCCGAAGAACTTGGTAATCCGAACAGGGTCCGGTCCCAATTCGTTCGGATTACCGGGACTCTGGTGTACTTAGGTTATTGTTGTTGTTTTTTGCAAGTCGTGCAAATGGTGATTACCTTACAATAATTTTTTACGGCAATGCCAATGATCTCAGGAGTGAGAAATAATTTGAACAAGTCCAAAATGATACTTTCTTATTGAACTTCTGGGGAAATACCAGGACGCTGACGAATGATACTGGAAGATTTAAGCCTTCTTCGAACAAACGGCTCCTTCAACCAAAATGTTTCATCCTTAAAGAAAAATATATCACCAAAGTCCTCAAAAAAAAAAAAAAAACGTCCTCATCAGCAGCAGGAATCTCGTCTCTCTCTCGATTTCTCAATCCTCCGACAGGATATTCATCACCATCATCATCACCTAAAATGCAATAATAATAATGATAATATATCTACTAAAGAAATCAAATACATACCCACAAACTGAACACTGCCCTTGCCATTTATAAAATTCTTCTTTTCGAGACATCGATGCAAGCTACACCGATGTTTGATATAAATAAATGTCCGTATTACTTGGACGCATATTGTAAACTGTGGCTGCGAGGACCGATAAAAAACAAGAAAAAAACTCTATAAAAACATTTCTTAGAAATGTCGAAGTTTGAAGCAAACAGATGATTCACAGGTTTCCTGGAACGCATAACAAGGAGCGCAGTTAATTAATTATATATTCACAAAAATCTCTACTCAAACATGTAGGAATTTAGGTTACATCAACTACCAGGATTTTTTTTTATAAAATAATTTTATGTAAATTTATTGATACATTTTTCTCATACAGTTTTCATGGAGGAGATAGTCTGGGGATAAAGGTCAAGAAGCCTCATGAAAAAATGTGCTGTTTTAATACCAATTTTGTCAAAAGTACTACATGTGGTGTCCCAAAAGATCCCACTTGGTAGGAGGAAGGTTAATAAGACTGCTATCATTAATAATATTTTTTTTTTTACGTGAGAGGGGAAAAATCTTCGACAGACTTCCGGCGGCCCGTGCCGCCGGGGTGTGTCGGATTTCTACCGACTAAAAAACCCCCCTCCTGGAGTTAGTTGCTGTTACCCCTTGGAACCGCTTGCGCATTACTTCAAGAGGCACGTCTCCTATTGATGGTCGGGCTATCTCACACTCTAATTCCTAGCTCCTTGTGTCCTTTCCGCTTAGAATATGCCTCACCATGTTGTCTACGGCCTTCCAATTTCCTTCAGCTGAGATCATTTTATAAACTATATTATCCGGGGTCACGGCTCCCATCTCCTGTTCGACGTACCCTCTCTCCGTGCTCCATTTTGGGCATTCAAAATGGTGTGTCTACTGTATCCGTTTTCCCACAGTATCGGCATGCGTTTGAATCACCAATTTTAAAAACGATGTAGATACGCTTGGAAGCAACCGTGCCCGGTCACATCTGCGATCAGGTAGAAGTTCACTTCACCTGTGTTCTCTCCAGCCGGTGTATATCTTTGATCAGCCGTCTTGTCCACATGGCATTGCCGTTCTCTATCTCCCATCTTGTTTGCAATTTCCTGATCATTTCGGCATATTTCATGCTCTTGACAGTCGCGCCTTCTTTCTCAACAGCGGCTCTAAATCCTACCAATAGGTCGATCGGTGGTGTTCTGGCGATAACTTGTAATGCTTCAGTATGATACTGTTTCATACGCGCTAGCGATGAGGATTGCATTTCTGCGCTGTATTTTCCTCATTGTTTTTCTGTGTACCTCCTTTTGCATGGCTCTTCCCCATACGAATGCAGCATATAGGATAGTGTACTCGGCTACTGAAGTCAGCATTCTTCAGCTTTGTTCCTTCGGGCCTCCAATCTTAGGCATAAGACGACTTAGATTGGCTATCGCTTTAGATGCTTTTTCCGCTACTCTTCCAATATGTGTCCCCATTTTCAGGTTTTTCTCCAGATATACGCCCAGATATCGCACGGTCGTCTGGTCCTCTATCAATATCTCGTCTAAGGAAATCTGGATTTTCTTTCTTCTCCCGACCAAGAGCACAGCTTCTGTCTTTTGAGGTGCTATTTTTAATTGGTGTCTGACCATCCATTGTTCGACGTCATGGAGAACATACTCAGCCTTTAGCTGGAGAGATTGCACATCCTTTGCGGTTACAACGATTCCCAGGTCATCAGCATATCCAATCAAATGCACGTCCGCAGGTACATCTATTCTAAGCACGTCGTCGTAATAGATGTTCCACAATAATGGCCCCATCACCGACCCTTGGAGGACCCCGCACGTGACTCTCATCTCGCTCTTCTCGCCAATAATCAGGACCCTTTCTTCCAAGTAGCTTGCAACCATGTTATACAAATAAGGTGGAATTCCCCATTTTTTTAGTTTCTCCAGTATGCCATCCCACGGTGCCGAGTTGAAAGCATTCTCGACATCAACGGTAATCAATGCACACAGTCTTCTCGAGCTGTATGGCCCCTCATAAGCTTCATCTGCAATTTCCATTACTCTCTGCAGAGCCGTAATAGTAGATTTTCCCTCCGTAAATCCATGCTGTTCTGTGGACAGACCTCCCCGCTTATTCACTTCGGTCTTCAGTCTGGCTACCAGTAATCTCTCCAACAGCTTCCCCATTACATTGATCAGACATATGGGTCTGTACCTCTTAGTCCGTTGTCCTGGTGTTGCCTGTTTTTCGAGCAGGACTAACTTCCCTATCTTCCACACTTCGGGAAACTTTCCGGCCGTCAATAGTGAGTTCATCACTGCCAGGCATTCATCCGGAAGTTGTCTTATGACCTCTTTTGCCACCTCGGGGGGTATTCCATCGGGACCGGGAGCTTTTTTGTCCTTAATCTTGCTGGCTGCATTTAGTATTTCCTCCCGGGTGAAAAGAGGAATTTCATTTATCTCCACGTTCATCCTACTCCACCTTTTAACACATCGTATTGGGAACAGTGTCCTGGCATTCTGTATGATTTCCTCGTCGGTTAAGTTCATCGGAGGCAATACATTAAATTTCTTCATGACTATCCGGTACCCCTCGCCCCATACATCCTGGTCTATCTCTTCCACCACTTTCTTCCATGCGTCGCTCTTCGCTTCACGGATTGTTTTCTTGAGCAGTGCCCTGGTCTGAGTGTACCTAATGTGAGACTCTCTCTTCGCGATTTCGTCGTTTTTCCTGTTGGCACGGACTAATGTTCTTTTGTTACGGAGGCAGGTTCTTCTGCTTGCTGCTACTTTTTCTGACACCAGTATTACAGGTTTTTCTGTTGGGCGACCGCTCCCGTTGCAGTGAAAGTTTGTAGTCATCTATGCTTCCCTTATCGCGGTAGTTATTTTCTTTCGGCCCCAATACTGGAGTTGTCTGTACGAGTTCTCTCGACTACCTGTATGCATTTATTCATTTGGTCTTCCCTGATTCTCCAGCCTTTGTTAAACCTTGCTGTGCTTCTTATTCACCCCTTCCTCGGATAGTTCGAAAAGTATGTGCTGGTGGTAGCTCAGCTTTCTCTTCTAAACACGCTTCCACGCTAGATACTCGCCTGGCTAACGTCCGCTAGTGCTAAAAGTAACCATCTATGTGGGATTGGCTATTTCCTCTTATGAATGTCGGAAGAAATTGTGGAGAATTAGATCTTCTTCAGCGAGCCATTCCGCAAGTAATGTCTTCTTTATAGCCCCACATGTATGATTTTGCGTTGAACATCACGCCCACATTAATTTGCGCTTTCTGTATTGTGCTTTTCATATCAGATCTCAAAGACTGCAAGTATTCCGCATATTGTGACAAATCAATATTTGGAGATACATAACATCCATATATTACCAGTGAGGGAGTTTCCACCCACACATAACCATCGCCTTTTCCTTCTCCAACTGCTCCCACCAGGGTGCTGCCTACTTTTATTGCGACGTCTAGTCTGTTATCTACCAGCCATGATGTTTGGTATACTCTCTTTTTAGGTGATTCTGCCATGATTATAATATCTGCCTTCTTTTCGTCTGCCATTTTATACATTAAATCCATAGCCGCTAACCCTCTATCAACATTTCCCTGCAGTACTGTTAGTTTTCCGCGATTTCCACCTGCATTGTCTCTATTCTCCCTAAACGTAGCTCTCCTTGGCCTTTTGTCCTGCACTGTCCTTGCTTTTCCGTTAGGCTGAGTAAGGTCCATTGATATTCTTAGTCAGCTTCTCTTTGGCATCCTTCATCAATTGACGGTGGTTCGGACATTTAACCGTGCTAGCTCTATGCCCTTTCTTATCACAAACAAGGCAGTGTGACTCGTTCTTACAATCTTTTAATTTGTGGTCCGCTACTCCACAGTTTATACAGCAGCTTGACCTATCTGGTCCTTCACATTTCTCGGCAAAGTGCCCGTGTTGTAAACATTTGTAGCACCTGGGTATCCCTACTCTCTCCTTTACCCTGCACTGATTCCACCCTATTTGATAAATTTGTTCTTCTTTAGTAGGGTTTCTAGGTCCGAAGAAAGCAGAACCACGGCAGTTTGTCCTTCTGCTTTTGATTTCTTGCTTCGTCGTAACTGCATCTATATCATGTATAGCGAATTGCGCTTCTAGTTTCTTAGGCTCCCTCAGTTCTAACTTGGTCTACTTTACTTATTATGGCGGCTTTCAGCATGTCCGTCTTAACTTTATCTCTTTTAACACTCAAGAGCATGTCTCCTTTCCTTGTTTTCCGAACGTTTCTGACTTCTACCCCAAGCTCCTCCAGGTTTATCTTGTGTTTGAGTTCTTTTAAGAGTTCAGCATATGATTTATCTCCGGATTTAATTATAACAGCTTCCGTATCCATTCTAGGACGGCCTCCTGTCACTAAGCTCGGCCTGGCTTGAATATTTGTATCCTCTTTCTTCCCCTGATCATGTACTCTTTCTGTAGCTCTCTTTTTTGGAATATGTGTGCTCACTTTGATGTTAGTGTTAGTGAAAATACTTTCTAAAATCTTCCTGGTCACGCACAGTTCAAAATTATCGGAATAGGCAGGAGTACTTTATTTCTTCCGCATTTCAGAAGCACGTCTTTTAGCTTGTCGACTCTATTGGTTTCGTTAGTATCTTCTGCTGGCGTCATTTTGAAGATAAATCGCTCATTTGTTTTGTATTCCCCTTCTTCTGGGTACCTGACGGTATTAGTGAGATACGCAACTCCTCCGTTTTTTCCGTTGTGATCTTTGATGACACCAATTTCCGGAAATCTTTCCCTGAATAGCCTACAGATACCCTTCTTCATTTCAAGATCCCCTTCAACATACACTGCCAGGTCTCCTTCCAGCGTTCCCAGTGGATTTCCCTCTACTACTTCCGTATTTAAATATACGTCTTCTGCCCATTCCTCATCAAGCATTTGCATCACGCGCCCAGGTTCTTTGATAACCCTAAGGCGTCTTCTGAGTTCGCTGACGTCCCTTGTATTTATTTCAGTCAGTACATCATCTGTTTGACACAAGATATCCTTTTTATCTTTACTCGCTTCGATATATTGCACTGCCCTGTTTGTCTCTGTCGGTTTAGGAAGGTCTCTGTTATTCGCGTCATGTCCTCCTGTATCTTCCCTAATTAGCCATTTCTGCCATTTATCACTCTTGAGTTGGTTCGTGATATTATTCAGTCGCATGGTTGCATCCTTAATTTCTTTCTTCGTGTTTGTATTAACTGTCACGACAGTCATTAACTTCCTAGCTTCGTCTAATCATTAATAATATTACATTCATCTGAAACATCAGTATATGAGCCTCATGATTTTTATTTTATAATTTTCATAGTCTTGAAATCGTGTCTTCTAATTATTCTTAATAAACGTTGTTGAGCATGAAAGCAGGGGCATTTATAACCAATTTCGTCGACATCTTCGATCTCGGAGAAAGCAACTGTTCAAATATCAAGACGTATTTCTTTAAAATGTTCAATATATTTATTTTTCTTGCTTAAAATGCCTATGCATCGAAGGAAGAAATCTCCAATTCGTGCATGTTTGTCTTCAAAGCATATCCATCCGGAGGCTGTTTTAATCAAGTGCGCGATGTCGATTCGAAGATTGCATTTCGGAATATTTGTACCGTTGTTATTTTGAAGAATATTAATGCAATTTTCAACGTATGCATTCAAATCACAATTATTAAATGCGAGAGTTACGGCATTTAATATCGCAGTAGAATCATCGGTTACTACTTCTTCTGGGCAGACAATACCAGATCGCAAACATTCATGCAACCAATAAGTTAAAATATTAGTATCATATTTTTCTGAAAGCATTTGTAAAACGGGTAAAAATTGTCGTTTTTGGTTACTGATATTACGGATTTTACGCCACAGCGAACCCTATCAGGCATTGAATTGCCGTCCATAATTATTTGCCTACTTTTAATAAAACGTAGTTTTGAATGAAACACCAATAGAAAAAACTAAACAATTTATTCTAATGGTTAAATACATATCAGTATGAAAAATAAAAGCAAATTTCTGAATAGACAATAAAAGAAAACAAGAAAAATAATTAAACATTGCGCTTATCTCTGTGACCTTCGATCGAGATGGTCTCGTAAAAGCTCGACTGGCTAAAAGCTGATGACTGGACTCTGTGCGGGCCATTTCATGATTGTCAATCTCCCATCAAGTTCCATTTGATTGAAGTAATCACGGCATAATTTCGACGTGTGTTTCGGCTCATTATCCTGCTGGCACACGAAGTTTTCGCCGATTATGCGTGTTCCCGATGGAATGGCGTGCTCCTCCAAAATTTGTTAGTAGCGCTCTTTCCTTAAAATCCCCTCGATTCGCACTAAATCCCCCACAGTAGTATCACGAAAACACCCCCAAACCATTACAGAACCTCCCCCATGTTTAACTGTGGGCACCACACAGGGTTCAGCTAATCGTTCTCCAGCCGATTCCGAACAAATACCCTTCTTCTCGAACCAAAAACTTTAAATTTGGATTCATCGGTCCACAACACATTTTTCCATCGTTCGATGGTCCAATCTCTATGTTCTCGCGCCCAATTTAACCGTTTTTACGGCAATTCTTCCGTGTAGATCGGCTTCCTTTAAGCGTCTCTTAACTGTGGTCAAACTGTTTACTTTCTGGCGATTAATGTTCGCTTCGGCAGTAATTTGCGGTGCTGTTTTTCGACGATCTCTTCTACTGATTAAAACGATGTTACGTACTGTCTTCTGCCGGGGTTGTAACTTTAGGACGTCCAGACCACTTCTTGCTTAAAATACTGCCAGTACCTTTGATTTTTTTAACATTATAATCTACTGTTCTCCGGGATAGTTTAAGTAGTTTTGCAATCTCGCGATTACTTTTACCGGTTTTATGGTAGCTAACTATCAGAGCGAAGGTTTCCGTCGATAACTCTTTCATTTTCGGCATAATTTCAAGTTTACACCTTCAATAGGCTTTAATACACACACTTCGATGTTAACGCTTCTAGTGATAAAAGTAACCTAATAACTGTTCGCTTTAGGGTCAAAATACTATTTATAAACTTACCATATTTCATTATCTTTATTACCTGATACGAGAGCATGCACAATTTCTGAGAAATGAATCATTACTTCGACCATTCTATCTGAATCTTAAAAGGGAGTTTTTCGGTTTATGGGATTACAATATTTGTTTTTCGTTTGGTCTAGAATTATATGTGAATTATCGCTTTACCTTAATGATATTGTGACACGGGAGCCGTTTGGGGGTGTAATTCGGTTTATATAAAATACCTGTAAAATTGTCGAGAATTCCCTATAAATTTTCTACGAAGAATCCGGCCGAAATACATTCTTCAACTTACTACTTGCGGAATGTATTAATTTACCCGAACAGATTCTCATCCAAGCAAGTACGAAACCAAAATTCTATTGTATATTGACATATCGATATTTACCTATGAAGTGAGTAACGATTTAAAAAGGAGAGATTTTACTGAAGGCTAGATTGATTAATAACTATATTTTTTTTTAAAGAAAGGGTTGAGGATAGGAGAATAATTTAAAGGATTTTGTTTATTTATTTCAATGTTACTAATGTAATTAATTCATTTATTTTACTATCATAATTTAGTTACTAAATGGTCGGTAAGACAAGTAGCAACATCTACAATCGAGTTAGATTAAATTATTACAGGAATCGATAACCGTCTTCATAATACCCAATTCCAGTGAGATTTGTGTTCTTATAGAAATAATTAAAATGTTAACTAAATTCTATTGTATTTTTTTATAACCAAACACTTCAATATTCTATAAGTTGTTATTTGTGCACTTTTAATTTAAAATTTTCAATTTCATTCCGGTATAATTTATTTAATAAAATAATCATAATTAATTTTTAATAAGAGTTTTTTATTCGAATAATCGTATGAGTAGTGGCGAATCCAAACCCTGAGATCCCAAATTTATATAGAGTCCATACTCAAATTAACATTTTTGGTTATAGTTTTTTCTTTTAACCTTTGACCAGTATCTAAACAATATCAAATAATAATAATTTGTAATAATTCACTTACACCTAAATTTTCAGTAGCTGTAAAAACATTCTGACTACTATTTTCTTTGTTTATTTTACTTGGCCCTTCGTCCAATTCAGGTACTCCAGCTTCCACCCACGCATGCTCCCTCGTATTGGTTTATTTTGGACAGCAATGAAAGTAATGTTTATTCTAAAGGATTTAGGTCAGTTTCTGTTTTCGGTCCACCTCCTGTACCGGAGTTTTGTAAATAAACACGCCTCGCTTTTTTTCCTGTATTTGCCTTTAATTCATTTAAGCCTACATAGACACATGCATTTATATGTTAGAGGTAGTATAATATATGCAAGAACTTACATCTTCCACTGGCTAATTTTTTTTTTTGACGGGAACCGCTTCAATGTGTCCTGGGAGTGTCTCCGACTAAAACCCCTCCTTGCCCTTCTCTGCCATAGCCGGAAACGTCGTTGTGACATAAAGTCGATATGACACGGTCAAATGTTTACTGCTCACATCAAGATCCTCAGACCTCGACCATTCTGTTCTCCCTCTCTTGCTCCTCCCTTGATCTTGCACCTTTTGTCACGAAGATCGTATGTTCGCAGTATCGACAATATCACAATAGGCCCAGTTTCGATGACGTCCGTAGCGAATCTCCAAGTATACGCCTGAACACTCCGTGCCTAGTAAGAGCTTGAGTAAGACAGTAATTCAGTTTTCGAAAGGGCATACCCATTCGACGGTCGGAATCAGTGTTTAATCATTGAGCGCTGCGCTTATTCTCCACTTCATCTGCCACTCTGATGGCCTCTTTTTCGCGGCTTCTCTAACCTCTACTCACATGTTGATATGTATAGGTTCTCTCTAAACTAGGAGATCTATCGAGTCGTACTGTGATGCTTGCACGCGAAAACAGTGGATGCAGTGGCGAAGGCGCAGCCGCCTCATAGTGCACGGCTCTGCTCTCTCCAACACATTCCGGTAACGATTAAGGTGAAATACGACCAATTAAACAGTCTCCAAAAATAGCAACCAAACATTAGCGAAAACGTTTGTGTATGCAGTTCAAACAACAGCATGGGGATTCACTGCCCAACGTATTTTATGAAAACTGATATCCGTATCTGTAAACCCAGCCTCGTCACTAAATAAAATTGAGTCGAAAAATAGAGTTCTGCCACTTTCGTAAAATCCAATGACAAAAAACCGTACCGTGCAGCATAATCGAGAGAGCAAGTACTTGCACCGTATGTAGTAGGATAGAGCTGCTGTCCCCAGAATTCCCAAAGAGAATGAACTGAGTTCAGTTCTGCGCAAGTCCGGTCTAATATTTGGGTTGTCTTACCCGTCTCAAATATTAATTCTACTGCGGGAGAAGAAACTGATCAGTTACCAACCACCATTAATTGTAAATGAACCAGTTCGACAGCCGCCTATGAATCATGGAGAAAATCTGTATCACCGGAACATCGATGGAAATCTTCGCAACATACCCGTGCTTCAGTGCATACCATTCGCACACCGTACATAAATGCATATCGGCCATTTCTGCATTGACTTATGCAAATTTGGACAAAAAAATTAGCAATGATAATAATCTGATGACAGTGTCTGACAGAACTAATTTTAAGTCACAATCAGTTGTTTGACAAAGGAACTATCTCAAAACCGAAAAACGTTTTTTTTATTTAAAAATATGCAATCACTTATGTCAAAACAATTGATTGCGACCATGTTGCTAAATTTTTTGTTTATACCACAGTACTATAATGGTAAAAACCGAAACCTTGTTACACCTGTATAATGAACAATTCTTACTAATTTTTATTGGAATAACAATAAAAAACGTTGTAAAAGAAAGGTTTAATAAGAACAAACAAATAATAACAAGATTTAGACAAAAAAGAAGTATGCAACACAACAATAGCTGAATTGAAGGGGTTGCGAAGGAACATCTCCCACGTAATCTTGTTCTTTGCTTGAATATGCTCAACTACTTATAACAGCTTATTGCATAAGTAATCCCTTCATCTAAGCAATTGCTTTTTCCAAGATACACTAACTGGAGCGTTTTGTTGCATAATTCTAAAATCTGTGAAAAAAAATTTGCATCTGATAGCAATTCAGCTCATGCTTATCAAATGAATTAATGCAGTCTAATTACGTTAATATGATTAGTTATTATTTAATAAAAAAAGAACATTACCGGTCTCAATTCTTCGTATGTCTTTAATACTTAATCATAGCCTCAATTGACTGTTGCAATCATCATGGCTTGACAAAATCCAATGCCCACAATACACTGGTGTAATTTACTGTCATGCATCAGATTCGCTGCTAAAAATTCATATTTCTAGTCGAAAATCGTTATATAATTCTTTGCAAGTGTTCCCCAATTTCATGAGATAAAATCGAGCATTTTGAGGCCATTCTAGAACATATATCAGTTCCCCCATATTATTGACCTATTGAATGAACAATTACCTAATTTTAGATAGTATTATATATAAAAATATATGTATAAAATTGAAATATTGATAAGTAAAAAAGAATGTATTAGGAAGGAGATGTTACACTGCTTCTAGAATCTATGTATCCCCTATCTTGCTGTTTACAGCTGCCTTCCAATCTATCCCTTTAGAAAGTATAGAATATCAGAAGCCCAAGTTAGAAAGTCTCCTTCTTCATTCACTGCTCCAGAGGCAACCCCTTGGGTTGCACACTACGCAATTTAAGAGCTGGATGGGGTTTCTCCTGTTCCAACAAAATACATCAGATTCCTTTGAATCCAAGCTACTTAGGTGTCCTTTCAAGTAACCGATTTAGCCGAAAGTATTCCGTTAATATCGAAACTGTTCCCACTCAGGTGATGCATTCTTAACCTCTTCTGTTATAGGTTCCAGAAGATTGACTTGTCTCATTCTCTGGAGATTTCCAATAATTAATTTGGTCTATCCACTTCTCTTGCAGCTTCTTCAGTATGTAATGCTAATTATCCGCAAAGGGTTAGGCCCGAAGAAGGTATTCCAGGCCGTTTTTTTGCAAGATTATCCGTTATCTCTTTCCTTCACTCTGTGTGATCCAGAACCCGCAGGAGGTACTTATCCTTTGCCACTCGTTTAATTTCCAGCACTTGTAGAAAGATACAATCATTTCCAATACTTGAAACCGATGCCAACTAATTTCGTTCAAAATTCGGCAGTACGCTTGGAAGTCCACACCTGGGCTCTGCTGCTATGTATTCTCACAGTAGTAGAATGGCTTTCCATTCCATGTGGTATCTTGTGATTGAGAACACAGTGTTAGTATCGAACAACATGCCGTAAGTGCGTAAAGAATAAAAAAATAATTGTAATTTGCGCGTATTACTGTATTTCAATAGCAGGATACATGGTACTCCACTTCTACTACTGTTGGAACCTATCAAGTCGTCTGGTTGTTTGTGGTCCACATTTAATTTCGCGTTAATATATTTTTGTATTAACTGCCGGGACGTAGCAAACATATAAATGTTTTTAACTTTGGAACATAAATTGTCTGCATAAGCATCTCTTTCATCCTTTGAATGAGACAATGGTTGTTCGTCTCTATTGACCCGAAGTAGCATCTCTGCGTTTTATATATTTAAGAGCCCGTGCACCTAAGGAAGAGAGTCATATTAATTATTTAATCATTCATAAAGGAAATTTCGTGCGGATTGTCGAGGATGTTTCACTACAGTAATTAGATGAGTTACTGGCATGTAAGCAGAATTATGGGATAATAGTTGATTATTATTTTATCTTCAGTTACGTGACGTTTCGGCTGTATAAAATTATTTCCAAGCCTTCCTCAGGCCGTTAATCTATAAAATGAATAATATAAGTTAGGGAAATTCACATTGGTACAGTTTCCATGAAATATGTAAGATATATATATAATACTTCTAACTATACAAAAAGTTGTAGCAGCTACAGTTAGCTTACTTGTTGTTTAATGTGCGGTATTAAATATTAAAAATATTAAATAAGAAATTCACATTTAAAACTCTTCAAACTATTTACTATCTAAAGTTGTGTTCTTGTTTGAGGTCTGCAAATATAGTTTATACCCAGGACTTCGATTGGCGGAGACATATATTTTTCAATATATAGGAGCGTGCGTGTAGGTGTCGTTTCAAGATCGTCAAAGTGGCTTAACCGTCGTCTTC
>RXPK01000006.1:1176789-1302921 GCA_004143645.1 Protaetia brevitarsis
GTCATTGAGGAGTTGAAGACAGGTAATTTTAAATGGTCGTAAGGTTTGTGATATGATAACCGAAATCCAATATCACCAAATACAATTCTATTACATCTGTATTTTCGATTTTAAGAAAACAACACTCTGATACATACTTGCAAATTCTTCAAAATTCTGATGTACTCTGATCGAAATTCAATTTCAGACAAAAAGGTTCTGTGGCAATTCGGTCCATAATCACTGTCCAGCGGGCCGATGCGTTTGCTTGTTTCGTGGACTTTCTTTTTGAATTTTCCTTGATTCATATAACGCAATCCCTTTAGTAGAGTGGTTTCGCCGACGTCTGAAATTGCTAACGTTTTGAAGGCATCCAGCTGCCAAGATAAACCTACACTCGAGAACATAACGGTCATATACAATCAACGATAAAGAAGTAAACGTGATCAATTGGATCAATTTGGATTATAGGTCTTACCCGTATTGTATTTCAACGCAGCTAGGTAAGTTCGCATCTTCAAACGAGTTGCGTGTATGATTTAGGCCGCTTCCGTTAGTGACATTTGCCAAAATAGACATGAATGTCTCAGCTTTGTTGTTATTCTCATAGTAAATGAGCTTATGCGCCTTTTGCAATACCGAATCCAGTCGTCCTATTAGAAGAAATATATGTATATTACGCGAAAATTCATGTTAAAACTTAACTTGTAAATAATGGATAAGGCCAGTGTTAATTACTTCTGCGCACATCGCAAGATGTATGATTCCCAAATACGTGATATATGGAGTGAGCAATATTTAATTTTATTTCCTCTGGGTCGGTGTTTACACGTGCAAGGAAGAATATGTTGCTGTAAACTATTAAATTTTCTTCGTGTTAACAGCTTTTCTGAACAGAAGCCGGTATGATTGTGTCGACTGCAATTATGTGCACAGCTTTGCCATAATTCTATTTAACCAGGTGAATTAAGGCACCCCATCTTTTGCACGTCTTTACCGTAATCAACGTGTTTCTGAATGTTGGAGATAACACTGGAATCTCACCATCTCCAATCATTTGCATGTGTCTGAGTCCATGCATCGTGACACTGCTCTTAAAGGCTTCAACTAGAATATCTGCTTCCATTATTGCTCATTTGTGCTCTTGTGCAGGTACTTTTAAATTAGAGGTGCGAGCGCATATACAGCAGTACTTGTTACGCACTCCAACAAACAATACTTTGCCCGTTTCCTTGCCAATTACTACTGCCTAAATTATATAAGTATGTGTACATGTATTATGTAGAGAGAAGATATATGTATTCTACTTACTGTTCCAGAAAGTGCATTGTACCCATAGGATCTCTTACTCCACCCGCCGTCGCAGTACGCACATATCCAAGGTGTTCCGTCAGCACAAATTTGTCCGTTTGCTAAAGCAACAGCCAATTCTTCTTTCCCCGCATCTTCCATACAACGCCACAATGTATCCTTCCAAGCATCTCCCAAATCTTTTTCAATTTTACGGAATCGGCCAAAGGTCATGCATGGTATGTCCAACAGTTGAAACACATCATTTACCTGGGTATACGTACTTCAACTTCGGGTCTGGTTTCTCTGCTAGTGTTGTCTCAACACATAATTCATGCGCTACGACACTGCAAATGTAAGTATATTTCTTTGGTTAAAAGTCGCATTTTGTACATAATAGATGTGGGTTTATTTAGGTATGCATGTGATCGCAGGCACAGAATCACGTATTTTTTTAACTCTGGGATAGATACCGGAACGTACTTTAAACAAAACTGTATTGTACTATATTACGAGGGGAGGTGCCAAAGTTCGAGGAATGCGAGGGCGATGGGAAGTGCCGCGATAAGTGCCGCCTCGCCTATGCTGTCATTCTGATTGGGACTCATCCATTAGTATATAGGTTAAGCTGCAGCCCTATTGCATCAGTCGTTTATGAATAGTTGCCTGCTAAACAAATCAATCCGGAAGAAAACTGAAACTATGGAGAAAATTGAACACCGTGCTGTAATAAAATTCCTTACCAAGCAAGGAAAGAAACGCTCAAACCATATTGAATGAAATGGAAACCGTTTATGGGGAACAGTGCCCTAGTAAATCAAATGATTTATAAGTGCATGGTCTTTTTAAACAGGGCCGGGAGTCGCATTGAAGACGACCCCCGCTCAGGAAGGCCAGTTGAGGCCACCAGATCAAACATCGTCGAAAAAGTGGAAGAACTTGTACTGGAAGATACCCGTTTGAAGAAAAAACAATTATCTGCATTAGCTGGAGTATCAGATACCACCATTTTGCGTATCCTACATGACCACCTGGGTATGAACAAAAGTCAGTGCAAGATGGGTACCGAGAATGCTCACGCCAACTTCAGAAAACAACAGCGCGCCGATGCGTCCGAAGAATTTTTGGAGCTGCGTGGACGCGACAACCTGCACACATTTTGGAGCGGATTGTTACCGGAGATGAAACATGGGTTCATCACTTTGAGCCTGAGTCCAAACAGGAGTCCATGCAATGCATAAAAAGGGGACACCACCGCCAAGAATTCAAAGGTCAGAATCGGCTGGGAAAGTTGATGGCTACTGTTTTTAGGATTGTGAAGGGATATTATTGATTGATTACAAAGAAAAAGAAAGGAGCATAACCGGAGAATATTACGCAGCGATATTAGGAAAATTACAGAGGCCATCAAGGAAAAACGTCGAGGGAAAATTGACCAAGGGTGTGTTCCTCTGCAAGACAATGCGCCGGTTCACAAGAGCAGAGTTGCAATGGCTGCTCTGCACAAGCATGGCTTCCAATCAATAGTCCATCCACCCAACAGTCCAGACCTGGCCCTAGTGATTTTTATTTGTTCCCCAATTTAAAAAAACACTTACGGGAAGAAAATTTCCGACGAAATGAGGTAAAGGAGGCAATTTTAGCCATTTGAGGCGAAAGATAAAAAATATTTTTATGATGGTTTAAAAAATTAATTCATAGATCTAATAAATGTATTGTGCTAGAGGTGATTATATTGAAAAGGAAAATAGATTTATTGTTTTTATTTTATATTTATACGATCACCTCGTAACCTGTCGGTAGTTCGCGGTTTGGGTCGCACGCGTCTACGTACTTACATTCTGGTATCCACAAGATTTTCAATTTCCGCAGTACCGATGTCTGTGTTCGAGTCTCCACTGTAAGTAAATACAAGTTCCTTACTTACTAATTTTGAATAAAATGCAGAATTGAAATAGTGGAGATGCAAAACTTACCCATACGCATGCATTGTTTCATCCACATTTTCATTTGCAGATTGTGCATCTGGATATTCTTCAGGATACCGACTACACAAGTCCAATATACAATTTTGTATTACAGTGGATGAATAAAGCTATACTTTACTATACAATAAATATAAGAAAAAGTAGTGAAACATGAACAGCGCTGGCGTAATGCTTCCTATATATCAGGGGTTTATTGTATAGCACTTTGTTTTTAAGGCTGGGCTAATTGTGGTGGGGCATGGTGATTTCGTTTGGGAATAGCTTTTGTCGTTCAGGAAAAGTTAATTAATAAAGAATAAAAGATCAAACGATTAGAAATTAATAGGTGCACCAATTTGCTGGTATTCATATTAAATAATTTTGTTGCGTAAGCGAAAAAAACTGTAAAAAAATTAAACCTACCCAGCACATGGACAGCCTATAATTCGTACATCATAAGCAATTTCAAGCAAATTGTAAACAAATTATAAGTTTTCCTAAAAGCTATATTTAACCCATATTCAACCGGTGTGAAGTTGCAACATGGTTTGGAGAAAGGTAGAAACGGCCTGGAAACGCTCTCGAAACCTTCGCACTTATCAAGAGATGGCAAGCGGGTGATAATTTTTTTGTTTTAATTTATAGGAAGAATTGTATTATTTTGTGAAATATATAATGAAAATAATTATTTAAGTATCAGGGCGTAAACTAATAAATTATTATTCAGGAATATCAAGTATCATTATCATGTTACGTAGTTTCCGTAGTTTTCATATACACCCAATAGATACGCAACCAAGTAAACACCAACGCAAGAACGAAGAATGACTGCTTTGCATGGTGTTTTTGTTACCGCTAAAAATCTGACATATATAATATACAATATATTAATTTCCACATTTCGGAATTATTGAAGGAGGTATACTAATATTAGGCGTTTTTGATTGTACGATCGACTCTCAAAAAGATGACATAGGGGAAATAAGCCATTAGGAAACATAAGCAAAGATTCAACGGCTTTAATCTACCAGCGATTGCGTGTGCGCAGATTCAAAGAATTTTAATATTGAATTCTTCCGCGGAAACTATAAAGTAAATTCTACGAATATAAATCACTAGCCGAAAAATTTGCGGCACTTTTGTCGCATAACATCTAGGGGATTAACTTTCGGAATGATTATCGGCGTATATACTTCTCCTTTGTTGCTTATATTAGCCATCGATTATTGACGGTGTTTTGATGGTATAATTTACAAATAACAAAGTATTTAAAATGTGTTCTTGTATAATTATTGAAATAAATTTGCTGAAGCATTACTTCGATTACAAAGACTGTGTAACGTTTAGTTTTATAAGATTTTTTCAATGTGGACGTATAAAATAATTTATCACACATAAATCCCACTGGCAATTATTTATATTAAACAAAGTCTAAAAAATCACACCTTGGAAAAATTGCTACCTTTTAAAAAAAAATATTCTTCCATTGCCTTTTCTCATGGCACAAATCATTATCAATGTTAATTAATTCTTTTATATTTGATAATAATACTCTGTAACTCACTAATACTGCTTTATTTGAACATATGATTCGTAGTTCGCCTCTATTTTCGCCATTTACCCTCTTGTTTATACTAAAGTATTTACGTAACTATAATATTTACGTCTGGAATAGCCTCGCATCTATTCCAGAGACCAAATGACATCATTGCATACCCCCTTGGCAAAATTTCAATTTCCCACAATTATTTTTGGTAACTTCAACAGAAAGACATCAAAATAACTAGTAATGAATACAAAACCATTGGTAATTTCGTGTTTCAATGTTGAAGTTACTAAGAATAATTGTGGGAAATTTAAATTTTGCCAAGGGGGTACATACATACAGGTGGGTTTAAGACAACTCGTGTGAACGCAGATATACTATACCGGTATGGAATGGTATCACTGAATGCGATTTTCTATAATATTACTGCTAGCACGTTGCCAAAGCGTACCGCCGATAGTTTGTACCTGGTTTGTACTCTCCAATCCCCTTCGCGCGCGTTGGTTCACAATGCTCGGCAACTACGGTGGGTTTTATGCATACGTTTATTCCCCCGATATAAATGTTCACTGGCCGAATGTGTATGCTATTATCATATATTATAAATACTGTATTTAGTTATTTACTGCTACTTACTAATAGTAATATTGAAAATATTAACAAAAAAAAGATCATGATACATGAAATTGTTTCGGTAAATCTATTATTACAAAACAGTTTTTTTAATTATAATTTGTTTGTGTGTTGTTCTCTTATAAATATTTTTAGATAGAACAAGAAACGTCCGAATAAAACATGTATCTTAACATTTTCTGATAAGATCAATATTAAACGTAAATATTTAAGAAAGAATGCCAAGTGACAAACTATGTATGCATACTATGTTAGTTAAACTAAAAACCTGTATTATACTATATCAACACGTTTACATATTGAAATGCAATAGCTATAAAATTTCCGGCGACCGAGATTACATACGGGATTAATGTTAATTTTCGTAAGCGGTCGAATTTACAATCGCCGATACCTACATACGTAGTTGGAGTTAAAATTTTTGCTTATTGAATATATTTTTCCATTATTAATTAAGGCTTTACGTTGTTAAGTTTTAGAATATCTGATGATTATTTATTTTACTTTTTTATATTATTTATGAAGCTATCATGAAATACGTCACTGGAATTTATCAGTGAAATTATAAAATCTAATAATAATGATATTTGGCAGTTACTTATTTCTGTAGACTTTATAATACTGGCAACTTGGACTTATTTTTAATTTTTAGATACTTGTCTGCACTTATACAATACATGTTTTAAATTTACACATATTGACAAATATATAAATAATAATAAATATATATAATAAGCTATTCTGAAAATATGTCTCGTGTAATAGGCAACTTATTAATCATTACCTGCAACTGGTTGTATTATGCCATCTATCGTAATAGTGACATTACTCTTTCGCACGTATTTTTGCTATTAAACTCTAGGGACCAGCACTTTCTGGTGTCACGTTTAACAACCTCTCCCCACCACAAATAGGCCAGCCTTAAAAAAGGGGGTAAAAGATATACATGAGCAATGCCTATATACAAAAATTACGGTTCTATGTATGTTGTAATTTTCCAAATTTTAGGGCCCAAAATGTAGTTAAACACGGCCCACATCTGTGTTTACCATTTGTATACACATAAATTTGATAGGAAATGAATTTCAACCCATCTTGTAAGTAAACATCGAAAAAATGAAATGCTAGCATAGTGAATTCATATCAAAGCAGATGTTATTTACACAAGATTTAAACTGAGATAAGACGGAAGCACCAGAATGCAAACAAAGCAGTCAGGTGTTTTTTTTTATGATGTGCTTTTGCCATGAACTCGTGTATCACGTAAAATAGTAGTACATTTAAAGGTTAAATTTGTTTTAAAATAAATTGTATTATGGTTGCAATATAAACTAATGTATGATTGTTAACTTTATGTAGCGTGTTTCTCAAATCTATACGCTGCCATTGCAACGCATGCATCCACTGCGAATAGCAAGTGCACACTAAGAATAAGTTCCAGTTAACATCACTGAATAAACCAATGTGGTAACTGCCTGGTTCGTCTTGGTTTACTTTGGTTGCGTTGAATAAACGGGACACGTTTCAATTAAATTAACCTATCTTTTTTTACTCGTAATTCGTGAGTAATGAATTCTTGAATTTAAGTAAATAATTATGGATGAACAAATAGCATTTTTCCAAGAAATTATAAGTTCAGACAGTTCATCTAGTGACGAGGAGAATTGAAGTCAGGGCCCTATAAGTATATCAATGTAATAAAGCATAATGCAGTTATTATTACCACATTTGTTACAGTTGCACGGCCTAGATTTGAAAATTATCAGCAAGTTCATAGCCTTATATAGTGATGAAGAATTTAGACAAAACTTTAGAATGAACAGAACTACATTTTATCATGCTCTATCATTAATTCGCGACCAGATTTCTACACAAGTATTTGATAAAGGTAGAACATACCATTTCAGCAGAAATCCAATTTCAGATTGCTTTGTGGTATTTGGGAGCCCAGACTCATTCAGGTAAATAAATTTTTGTGACTTTATAAAATGGCAAACTTTTTAAACATTCTTTAAACAGATCAATATGTAGCAGATTTAATATAGGCAAGGCAACTGCATTACGTACAGTAAGAAAGAGTGGCGAATACACTATTTTCTATAGCAAAAGATATCAGTACATGGCCAAATGGACAGCGCTTGGAAAGATAACAAACAGTTTTCAATTGCAATGGGATTTCCAAATACCATAGGATGTCTTGATGGAATGTATGTTAGAATTTCCAAAACCTAAAGTGCATGGATTATCATATATTTGCCGAAAAAGTTTTCCAAGTCTTATATTACAAGTAACTATTAATAACTATAACACAAAATATGTACATATACATATATAAATATGTTTAGGGTATATGTGACAACAAATTGACATTTCTACATTGTTATGCAGGAGAAGTTGGTTCCACTCATGATGCAAGTGTGTTAAGAAGAAGTGAAGTATGGTCATATATGTTAGAACAAGATAAGTTTCCAAATGACGTACACCTAATTGGAGATAAAGCTTATCCTTGTCTTCCACAGCTTATAACTCCATACAGAGATAATGGTCATCTGACTGATCAGCAAAGACACTTTAATTACCGGTTGTCTTCTGTACGGAGTACTATAGAACGAGCATTTTAATCTTTACAAAAAAGATTTAGACGTCTAAAGGATTTGCTTGATGTACAGTCCTTAGAATGGAGTTCAAAATATATTATTGCTTGCCTGTGTACTGCACAATATTTGCATAATGAAGGATGATATACTGGAAATAGAATTAAATGAAATGGATCAGGATGTAGAAGGACAGGACCACAGACTAATCAGAGACTTAAATAGAACTGGAACTCAGAAGAGGGATGCATTGTGCCAGCAGCTTAATAATGCAGTTTAAAATAACAAATTAGTATGTTATAATAGCATTAAAATAATAAAAATATGCAAAAAAACTGAAATTTTATTTAACATAAATAAAAATACAATACAACACATTGAACAAACCAAACTATAATTCTTAAGCATTACTACAACTTTTAAGCATTGCATAGAAAACCATTAAATAAAAAAATTAAACTGGTAACAATTTAACAATATTTTATACATTAATTCTTATTATAGTGTTCTTTGAACCATTTGAACATGTGTCTCTTTAATTCCATTCTTTCATCATGTCGTTTCTGTTTTCTTTTTTCTATTTCATATGAAGAGATGGTTCTTGTACGACTTCTTTCTCCAGGTGAAAAGTTTGTTGCTTTAGGTACTTCGAAAGGTAAATTATTTCCACTAACTCCATCACCGGTGTCATTTCCATCATCTAGTTTTGCTTTTTTACAAATTCCTGATCTAGAAGCAGTTGCAATGGGCTGAAAATGCGGGTCATGGCAATAAATGTCTTGAAATTCCTTAAGAAATGCCCATGACAATCTTGAATTTCCTGTCGAACTATTGGTATTACGAACTTTGTCATAGGTTTTTTTAAATTCCTCCATTTTTCGTTGCATTTTACACCATTCTTGCAGATTCCATACATTTTTAGTCTATTGCTTATACATTCCCATACTTTCTTTTTATTGTACATTGGAGAGTAGAATTTATTTTTATGGTTTCGATATTCTTCAATTAATAATTTTACCATCTTTTCTCTGTCCAACCATGATCTTCATCATCCTACAAAATTACCCCATTATTTTTAAAAACCTTCAACTGTTAACCACTTTATTACCTGTGAAATATTAATTTCTTTCATTTTCGTTTCTAGTAGAGACTATTTGTAACACATTTAACGTATGTATCTTCAGAACTATACACTTAACCTCAAAATAGGTGTTTAACCAGCACTTACCACTCTTACCAGTTTAAAACGTTGGTTGTTTTGGTGATGGAAACGACATCAATTTTTCAGGAACCATGTTCCGTAATAACGCATTTTTCAGGAATTTTTCTGTTAACGGAACGCGAAAATAACACCAAAGTAACCAAGTTGATTTACGGAACGCATTCTTAATATCAACAATTAGAAAATTAGTTAAAATTTGTTTTTGATTATGGCTACAATGTAACTTAATTTGCCCTACCGGTTTTACACGAAAATTACCATATGTTACTAAAGTGATACAAGTAGGTTCTAATTCTTATAGTTAGGAGAAGTTTTATATACCTCCAGTGGTAATACACTTGTTTCTGCTTCTGTGTCCAGTTTAAATTTAATCTTCCTACCTGAAACTTCGATGTTTTGTGATCTGCTGTTTGTGTTTAAAAGGTAATTTATGTTTTCCTCAATTTTCTAGGTCTCTTCTCTCATTACTGTGATTACAAAATGGGTTTTGTCATTATGCCTTTCTTTCTTGTCTTCTTTTTTTTCATCTTCATTTTTCTTTTTGCTACGACATACCTTCGCAAAATGGTATTTCTGTTGACGAATGACACATGTTTTATTGTAGGCAGGGCATCTAGTTCTTATGTGATTACAGTCACATTTTTTGTAATCAATTTTCTATATTCCAGTTTTACATTTCACGATGTGAATTTCCCCCTCGCGGCTTTAGTAATTTGGAATATTGTTTACTAACTTCTATCGATTTGCAATAACCTTTCATCTTGTCTAATGTTAGACCATTACTTACATTACCTATTACTACTAAATCTCTTGTCATCCTATCTTCCTAACTTCTGTCAAAATAGCATAGTACTTCACTTTTCGAACTGATTGTATATGCTACCGTAAAATGTGCATAGTCGTCTATAAAAGTTAACACATATTTCTTTTGATCATATGAAATTCACTGGTTCAAATAAATCGCTATGTATCAATTGTAAAGGTCTATTAGCTCTTGTTCTATTTTGATTATGAGGTAATCTGGTTTGTTTTCCCTCTATGCAAAACTCACATACCTTATTGAAAGGATCGTTTTTATCAATTTCTATTCCTGTCACAATATTCTGCAATTGTTTGAGGTATCCGTTACTAATGTGACCCAATCTTTTATGCCATGTATCTGAACTCACTTTTGTTATACTTAAGTTTGCATTCTCATAATCTGCATCGAAAGTTATTTCATATAGTTTGTTCTTTCTATGTGCAATTGCAATTACTTTTCCTTGCTTTGAAATAATGCCTTTAGATTCTTTAAAAGTGATTTCATAACCATGCATTTCTAATTTTAAAACTGACAACAGATTGTATTGTAATCCGAGTACTATTAAAATGTCTTTAATCGTTATGGAATACGTTTTATTATTAACATGTATACTTGTTTCTAGATTACCTTTCTTTGTCGCTGTCATCCATTCTCCTGACTTAGCAACTTTAATTCTTATTGGGTCCTTTAAGGGTCGAATATTTACTAAATGCTTTTCATCTTTTACTAAATGTTCAGTCGCTCCTGAATCTAAAATAAAGTTGTATGAGTGCGAATTACCAGTAATCGCAGGAAAACAAAAGGTTTTTGATTCGGTGTTTGTATCATCCTCCTTGGCAATGAGAACAGGTTTCTCTTTTTCCTTTCTTCTTTCTTGTGTAGTTTTCGGTTTCCTACATTCTGATTTCTTGTGTCCTACAATTCCACAATTGTAACACTTGAATTTGAAAGGTTCATCCGAATTTGCCTTCTTCTTTCGTTCGTGACTTATGAATGCCGCAGGTAAATTTACATTTAATTCATTTTTCTTGTAATCTGATAGTTTTGTTTGTTCGTCCAGCAATATACTTTTCACAAAGTTCAATGTAAGTTTATCCTGATTCAGAGTTTCCAATGCTGTAACAATCGCATCAGATTCTGTCGGTAACGTCAACAACAAATGACAGATAATATCCGTTTCTTCTATGGTTCTACCTGACGATTTTAATTCCACGATTAATTTATCGAATTTCAAAAAGTGTGTTTCCAACGTTTCTGTTTTGACGTTAAATTTCATGCTTAACAATCTCTTCCGTATTAGTAACCGAGTTGAAATGCTTTTCCTCTCAAATGTATTTGATAACGTCGACCATATTTCATATGCAGTATTTTTTTCCTTTAGGTACTCCAAATGCGAGTCTGCTATTCTTTATTATCTGCGATTTACACTTTCTGTCCTTCTTTATAAGATTCTTTAATTGTTTTTCTTTTTCCTGTGGTACTTTCTTCTCTTCTTTTTCATCTATAACAATCATTTGATTAACATTCACTTTAGTAAATTCAAGTAAATTTTAGTTCCATTTCTTCTAAAAGGATTTCCATTCTGAATTTCCAATTGTTATAATTTGTTCCATCAAACAGGGGTATTTTATATTTTTCTTCATCCGCCATTTTCTTCTGTTACAATTTACGTCTTCTACCAAGTTCTAACTTTTTAATCACAGTGATTTCAATTTCCATTGATACTCCTCGCGCCATTTCTATTTTAATAACCACAACAAAATCATTGTGCGTTATCATTGTATTTATGTAAAATTTGCTCACCTTTGTGTATTTGAATCTTTTTTGTCTCGCTGTTGTCTTGAGGAATAAAAACACGAAAATCAACATTTTGTTTCACTTGAACACATTTATTGCATACACCAAAGATTAGAACCCTGGACATTAACTCACACTCACAGCTACTTCTAGAGGGTTAATTTAATTAATTTAAATTATTGTACGACGTTTGGAAGTACGCAATATTGCCACGAATCGGCCTTCAAGAGTGGGGATAGCGCTAAGCTATATAATTATTGTAATTATAGTAAGTAGGGCACTCTCTGTAAAGGAGACACTCCGCGAGGAGGTTCTCTGATAGGGGACTCCACGAGGTATTCCTTGTGGAGTCTCTCTTAATAAACAGCTGAAGTGTACTAGTCTTTTGGTTGATTCCTGTCCCTGTAACCCAAGGTAGGTGTAATTATTATATATGTATTACCTCTGAGTTACACCCCGTCGCACGCCACCACGTGACATTTGGTGGAGGCGCCGGGTAGAAACCATCTCAACATTGGAGAAAATGGAGACAAAAGAAGCGCATGGTGAAAATGGCAACCATCTAACGATGGATTACGTAACCCAGGGAATGGAGCACTGGACCCATGGCTGTTCACGGCGGTATATACCGAAAATAGTATCCTACCGGCCCCAGAACAGAGAAGCTTAGCTCGTTAGTCATTCATCCATCAGTATAAAAGGAATGGTTGCAATTACGTACATACATTGCAACGTCTATCAAGCTTCTGCCGCAACTCCAAAACAACTATCAAGTGTAGCAACAGCCCGAATTACTTGAGGAAACCGGCTAATAGTAAACAAAGAGATGATCCTGCCTCCGTGGAAACATTGAAGAATTCGCCAGAAAGACTCATATGGGTGGTGTTAGTTTAAGTATTTAAAGTTTATTAATTAAGTAGATAATAATTGTATTTTGAATGTGTTTTTTTGTGAATAGCATTAAGTTAGTCTAAGGATAGTTAGCATAGTTAAGGTACTAAAGTCCGATTCGTGGCTGCTATTCAAATTACTTTTTGTTTCAATTTTTTAAATTTAGGCTGCTTTTTAAATCCCTTCGGTTTTCTGGAGGGGAGGGAAATGCCACGAATCGGCCTTCAAGAGTGGGGATAGCGCTAAGCTATATAATTATTGTAATTATAGTAAGTAGGGCACTCTCTGTAAAGGAGACACTCCGCGAGGAGGTTCTCTGATAGGGGACTCCACGAGGTATTCCTTGTGGAGTCTCTCTTAATAAACACCTGAAGTGTACTAGTCTTTTGGTTGATTCCTGTCCCTGTAACCCAAGGTAGGTGTAATTATTATATATGTATTACCTCTGAGTTACACCCCGTCGCACGCCACCACGTGACAATATAAACAACCATCTTCGTGGGTACTTACGATCGGACAAACTGACAGCCGCTACCACAGGCCGCTACCACAGATTATCCAGATAATTCACTTGCAGTCGGCACCTTTGATGTTCGTGGCACAAACGGTACTTTGCGCAGACTACCCCGCGCATTTCGACAGGCCCGCATTAATCTGTGCCGCTACTAGCTCCGCCACGGAAGATTCCAGCACTACGCTTTATCAGTTACGAGGATCACTCATAAAGTCTATAAACGAAACGACAAGTGATAAGCGTATTTCAAAAATAAGTCGGCAAAAATCTTTAAAACAAGTACACACAAAGTCATACCCGAGTAAAACGTCGTTACAAATTAATATGATGAAAATAGTAGTTGATACATGTTAAAATTTGTTATACAATATAATAAAGTGTCAGACGAAAATAATTAAATAACTACAAGTAATTTAACTGATGAGGTAAAAATTGGTGTACAATTATAGTTAGCATTGTTTATGTGATATATATTAAATAGGTAGAGCTTTTAAGTAAAATTTCAATACAAACAAAAACAATTACTTACGATACGTCAGAAGGAAAATAAAAGTGAAAATAAATCGATGGTAGGGTAAAGACAGTATGTGAAGTACATATAAAATGGAATGGTATAAAATTCTATTGAGTAAAAAGTCGTAAATTAAAGCTGTGTTCTATTGTTAGTAGTAAAATGAAAGTAACTAAAACTATTTTCATCTGAATATTTTAATAAAAAGAAGATAGAGGATGTACGTCAGTAAAAATTGCTTGATATTATAGGAATGCAAATATATACATACAGAGCGTTGTTCAAGAAATAGGAAATGCAAATGCTGTATTATATTGTTTCAGTGTTAATATTTGTTCATCGTTTTTAAGTACCATTTCGTGTAACTTATCAACATTGATTATGTCTTCCAAATCCATTGCTACTTGCTTTGCTTCTTCTTCGTACTCTTCTACATTTAATGATTTGAGTTTAGGTTGCTGGAGCATTTTAATTACTTCGGAAGGAAGATTTAATTTGCGTTGGCGATTTACTCTTTTTTCAAGATTTATACTTGATATAATTGGATCGGAAGTATCCATGGTCCTATTAAAAGCATCTAACAAGTTATTTTGCGTACTAATTTTTCTGACCATATTAATACCATGCCGATCATGTTTGTACAATTTGTTTCTTGCTTCTGATCCTTCTTCTTCCGAAATACCTAGTGTTAACATAAGATTGTGTATTATTTACCTTACATAGATCAGCACTTTATGTTATGTAGCAGGCATAGGGCACCAGAAATATTTTGACTTCTTCTAATTTTTGAGCATCAATCTCATATTGAGAGGAGAGACACACTAAAATCGCTTTACATAAACATTTTAATAATTTCTTCATCAACGCCTGCAATGTTTATTAATTAATAAACTAATTATATAATTATAAAATGTATATTAATTATTAAACTAATTACACTAAATAAATTAATTTTTCCCCCCAGTGGTCGCAAACTGTTCAGCGGTTATACAAAATTCCTAACCTCAAAATTTGCCGAACGTGTTAAAATGAAATTTCTTATAAGTATTTTAAGATTTAGATTAGAATTAAAATAAGACGTTTATTTCTAGTAAATAATAAAAATAAAATCCATAATTTGTCTCTGTGTGGGTTGCATTTAAAGGACAAAAGAAGAAAACAAGGTCTTGATCCTCACAAAATTCTTTAATGTATCGCACGACCGGTTTCGCTCTAGCCGAGCATCCTCAGGTCAGAATTTAAAATCAGTTTAATTGTTATTTTTAGGTTGCTGTGGAAAGATCAAATGGCAGGCATTAGGGCGGAAGGTATAATGAGAGCAGACTTTGAATGGGGTTCTCGTCTCTCGTACTTCTAATCACGGAGAATGGCTCAAGACAGGAACATATCTCAAGAAAATCGTCGTTGGAGTAAAGTACCCAAAGGTTATAGGTAAATTTGGATAAAATTAATGTGATAAACTCTGTTTAACGATTAACAATCATTTTTAGATTGGAATTTCAAATAAATTGGATTTTATCAAAATAGCCGTTAAAATTTACAAAATTAATCGAGACACGTCTGCCGCTCACGGAGGTTGGCTAGTGAATCCTTTTGAATTAAAATACTCTCGCAGAATTTGAGAGCGATTGTCTTTCGATAGCGGGGCAAACTGCCTCAGAAAGTTCGTTAATTTCACCAAAAGTGAGGAGAATATAAGATATTTAATACATGAGAATGCCCATGTGACCAAATGGAATTATGGAATAACAAATTAATGTATTTCTGCTTTTGTAATAATTAGGAGGATTTTTTCTTGGGAAAAAAAAATACATTTTTCTTGGGAAAAATTCCTCCTAATTATTACAGTTAAAAGCAGAAATACATTAATTTATTATTTTCATACTGTAAAAAAACTTGCAATCTTTGGAACTATGGAATGTTTACACTAAATTGAAATAAATAATTATTGCAAAATTCTGGAATCACCTTACATTCATCATAAGATAAAGGTAGGTGTCTCTAGATCATGAGAAAAATACATTTAAAAATTTTCAATGCTTATTCTTATTACTATGTTAAATTTACAATCTTAAAAACTAATTACTGTACAAAAAGTATGCAACCTTTCATGCACGTCAAATTTTGCACCGAATTACAGCAATTTTCACTGTCTTTCTGTTGACATATCAATGCACTTAGATTGCCAATACATATAAAAAACATTATTAGACTGAATTTATTCGAACTGAACTTAGATCCAACTGTGATCTGTCAATATCTGTTATAAAAATATACTATTCAAATCCTAATATTTAATTTCGATGTGTAGGTATTTGATTACTGAACGTCTTTACTTCCTGATGGAAAAGTTCTGAAGGAAAATGCCTTGAAGGACTTGTCAAATGCAGATGCCTCCTTCATCACCTGGACATCGTCTGGCTGTCTGCTGCTACATTTTATATCCTTTTTTTGTTATATCCTTATTATTTTTTAAAATATATAAAAGTAAAACTAATAACTTTACACCTAAATAATATAAAATGATCAATTCATGACAATATATTGTACGAATAATAATAATAATAATAATAATAATAAACATTTTACTTCTAAAGGCAGTATACAAGTTACAGAAAAAAAAGAGACAACTCGTATAAGCAAGAAATACGTCACATCAGAAACAAATAGCTTACGTGCTATAAAAATCTTGAACACAGTAACAATTCAAATTAAGTAAATAATCTTTAACTGCTTTTTTAAATTGAAAAAAGTTAGCGATATTTTTTACATCAGTAGGAAGGTTATTATATAATTTACATCCTACAAAGTAGGTACCTTTTTGGAAGATTTCCCTTCTATGAGGCGCTGGAAGGTAATAGTTGTCTGTTCGTGTATTATATCTATGATTAATATTACTGCAGTTAAAATATTGCTTATTCTTGAATACGAAACATAATAAATCTAGTATATAGATATCATAAAAAGTTAAAAGAGCATTAGCTTTAAAATATTCCTTACAAGAATCTCTATAGCCGACATTGTAAATAACTCGTAAAGCTCTCTTCTGAATTAAAAAAAACTCTTTCAGAGTGTGGTGATAATCCCCAGTGAATTACCCCATACCGCATACAAGAAATAAAATTAGATTGGTAAAAAGTCAATAAAGAACTAATGTTACATTTTTTTTGAGTTGTTTCAAAGCATAACAAATTTTTGATAAAGTGCTACCAAGATTACCAATATGATCAATCCACTTTAAGTTTTCATTTATGATTACTCCTAAAATTTTGGAAGAAGGGTCTAAATTAAAAACATGATCATTTATTTGAATCGTATCGATAAACTTAGTTCTATTATGAAAATATACAAATTTAGTTTTTTGTTCATTAATTATTAACTTATTGGAATTCATCCATCTAGTAATTGTGTTAAAGTAGCTGAAGCCATGTCATTAATTGTATCAAATTTTCTGGTTTAATAATTAAACTAACATCATCAGCATACAATACAACATTTTCTATATTTTTTAAAGTTTTTGGCAAGTCATTTATATATACTAAAAAAAGTGTGGGACCCAGGACAGAACCCTGTGGTACACCAAGGTTTATATCAATGCAGCGTGACTGATGGCTATGAATTTTAACAGACTGCTTGCGGTTTGAGAGGTATGATTGGAACCATTGTCTAGCAATACCCCTCACCCCGTACTGTTCTAATTTATATAGGAGTATGTTATGATTTACTAGATCAAATGCTTTAGACATATTAATGAAAATACCCAAGCCGGGTTTACCTTCGTCTAGCATCTCATAAATAGTTTTTAGAAAATTGAAAACAGCTGTATCGGTGTTTTTATTACGAGAAAAACCATGTTGATTGGTGAATAGCAAATTAAAGCGTGTTAAATAATTGACTAAATGTTTGTTCATTATACTTTCATAGATTTTAGAAAAAACTGGTAACAAGCTAATGGGACGATAATTTTCCAAACATTCTTTATCGCCCTTTTTATAAATCGGGTAAATAGTGGATAATTTTAAACGGGAAGGAAAAACACCCCTTTCGAAAGAAAAATTAATTAAGTACGTAAGTACAGAGACTATTAAAGGTGAGGTATATTTTATAATAAAAGATGAAATATTGTCATATCCAGTCGAAGCTGAGGTATTTAAACTATTAATGACTGCTTCTACATCACCTTCAATTACAGGAGTAATAAAAAAAGATGTAGTGCTGTCCAACTTAGGTACATAATTTTTGATCTCATACCAATTTATGTTATCAGCTAGACTATCTATACCTAGCCGTGTTGGAAGAGAAGCAAAGTGTTGATTAAACTTGTTACACAGTTCTTCTCTGTCAGTATCAGGTAGTGTGAAAGTTATGTAGTAATGCTATGTAGTTATGTATAAGTAATATATTGCAATGACACATTCAGTAATTCAAAATCAAAGGAAAGATGGATTAAGTGCACTATATGTCACGTATTGGCGCATCTAGAATGTACTGACCTAAATCCAAAATCAAAAGTATTCATTTCCGACTTATGCACTTAAGCTTGGTTGTATCTAATCCTAACATTGCTTAGTATATGTCATTTTAGAAGCACCTGTTGATAAAATGACGGAGTTAATAGAATAATGCTTTATTTTTGTATGATGGTATTTGTTGAAAATATATAAGTTTATTTTGTGTTTATGAAAGTTTGCAATGGTTTATTCGTATATTTTACAACGATTTTTCAAATAAAGTTTATTTTTGCGAAATGTGTTTTTTTAAACCTTTGTCATTTTAGGACGTATTCCCCTACTCAAAACGGGCGGCCCTTATTTTATTTTGCTTTTATTCAACCTTTAATTCAACCCACTCCCGTTTCTACTGAAGCCGGCGGGGACCCTGAATGATAGCTACAGCGTCGTTAGGAAAAACATTTTCAAGGTTTTTTTTTTTGGCGTCACAAATTATAAAATTACTTACCTCCTAGATTAATGTCGATGTTGTCCCAAACCGTGTGGTGGGAGTTAGCATCGCGCCATAGTCAGATGAGTTTTTTTTTTTATTGTAGGCGATTAACCCACGTACAACAGCAGGAAATGGAAGTCCCCTATATCATCCGTGAAATAGGTTGAACAGGGAATTATCTACAGCTCTCCATTTTCCTTCTTCATTCATTCAAGTTAGGGTGTGCGCTTGATGTCCGGGCATTTGAGCAAGGTGCTCATTGTACCATCCCTATTGATTCTCTTATTTCCACTCGAGCAGCTTGGTGTTCTCTATAAAGCCCAGTATCTTGCCTAGTGGAAACTTGAGGACCTTCGAGGGCTCCAATAGATCTCTCCCGAAGTACTTCTGCCTAAGTACCCTAAGTTCCTCACAAATGCAAATTACATGTAAACTCGTTTCCTCCTGTAGTTCGCATTTTCTACACCACGGTTCGCTTACTCGACCTGTGTTGTACAGATGCTTTTTCAGGGGACAGTGCCCAGTTACCAACCCAGTAATGGTCTTGACTTCTTTCTTACTGCGCCTGAGTAGGTTATCAGTGAAACTACCATCCCCAACCCCTATCAGCGTTTTGGTATGGAGTTGACTTTCAGTCGACCTTCATTTCTTTGTACTTTCTTTATCTGACCAGGTTCAGATCTCCCTTCTTGCGGAATCCTTAGTGATCCCACATACGGGCTCTGGACCCATGAAGTGTCTCTTAGAGCCCTCCTTGGCTAGTTCATCGGCTATTACGTTGCCAACATTTTCCTTCTTGTTTATTTATAATTATATTGATAAGTAAGTATCAAAAAGGCCAGTTTATTTAAAAAACAAGAACAAATCGAAATTCACAAACAAGTAATCAAATTAAATGCATATTTTATTTTCTCTACTAAACAAGCGTACTATTAATTAGAACATTATCGAAGCTACAATACTTTTCTAGTAATTTTCTCCATCCATGGGAGGTATTTCGATACTTTGGTATAGAGAGCGAACCTATTCGCATGACATGTACGCGCTCTAGTTACCGTTGTCAAACTGACTATACCCCTGATGTAAAAGCGATTATCGGCTGATTTGAAATAGAGACCTCCACCGCTGTCTCCATTACACACGCTCATATCTGAAAATATGAAATAAATAAAGGTCTTTACCATTACCAGCAGCCTGTCACGCCGACTTACTGTTGTCTTTGTAACCGGCACAAATTTTATCCGTGACTACATATTGGTGACTAAAATCTTTTGGTAAATTCGCCATACACACGTTCTTCGGTCTGTAGGGTACAACAAGTTTCTTTAGCACCTGGCTCGGAGATCCCTCTTGCTTGGTGTAACCCCAACCTGTTACCTAAAGTCATGAGACAATATTTTAATAAGTACAAATGAAACGTTTTTGAGCACAAACACACTTGTTGAGACAATCATCTGTGCAAAATACATTTCTTTGAAAGAGCCGTACAGTCGGAAGGTGTAGTCTTATTAGACCTACATCAAAATATTTTGCGCAAATTGCCTGGCAGATATTGTTAAAGTTAATATCTAGTTATTCCCTGTGTTTAACATACAGAGTGAGTCAGTAGTCCGATATCGGTCGATATTGATGTAAACATCTCCCATAAAAAAAAATTCAATGTGGCATCATACATGACGGAAAGAAGTGCACGTTCTAAACATATGTTCATGTTCACACGGCGTATCAGTTTTCTAGGACCACACTCAACTTATATTTTTCAAATGAAACCATAGTCATTTTTTTAGGCATGCTGATTTGTTGTAGTGGATGTTACAAATACATGTGTTCGTTTCAAATTTCGCATGCAAGGTTGCCAAGTTATTTAATTTTTTACATAAAATTTTCAAAATGCACGTGTTCATTTAATATAATATTTTTTTTTCCGGCATTATCGTTAACAATTAAAATCTAAAATTTACTAAGTAGCTTAGGAAAGCTTAGGTCTCTTTTATGAATTGAATGTTTGATCAAATTTGTGTGATATTTAAACGGTTTTTACTTCGTTGTTTTTTTTTTTTATTTCATCATATGCACTTTTTTATGACCTTTCATTTTTGTTAGAAGTAGGGTAGTGGAAGAAGGGGCACAGGGGACATCTTAAGGAATGTTTACCTATATTTTCTAAAAAAAAAAAGGATCACTCAAGATGAGTAAGTATAATTATCTTTGTATGTACATGACTTTATCGAATTCCAACCGTAAATGTAATATAAAGAATAACCACAAACAACTATAGCTATTTTTTCGATGCTTTGCATTGGTCCTACGTGTCCCTGAGTACTGAGGCACATGCGTTTAATAATTAATTTTTAAATAGAGTTTTGACAAAAAGAAAATAGCGTTTGTAGAAATTGTATATTTTAAGAACTTTATACTTAGAAAACAATGTTTTGCTTTTAAATTAAACCTGAGGTACACTTTAAACAAATAAATTCTTCATCGTTCTCCTATACTCCAGCGCAAGCATCATGTGCCCAGTCTTGGCAATTCTGGCATTGAATCCAGCCCTCTCCTGCCCTTGATTCGCTATACCTACTCGGACAATAAATGCATATGGTGTTAATGTCTTGTTCTTCACTATCACTACTTGAAACTTCCACGATTTTCTTTACCACGGCTCTCTTTTTTCTTATAATCAGCTTTCCATCGGAATTTCCAGCAAGTTTTCTTTTCACACTTTCGGTATTTTGTTGTTTTTTCGCTGCTTTCGCAATAAGCTGGTTTTTAAATGTGTAACTTGTCAATTCTTCAGCATGCTGAGCTCCGTTAGTTCTTTTCTGTGAACTCGTGTTTTTGTTTTTACGGGCATCGGACCTTGGCTTCCGAGAAACTTTTAGGATAGCATTTCTAAAGGAAGCGAAACTGCAGCTCGGTTGTGGTTCTTTAAATAAGTTTTCAGTTACAGGTTGGTGGTCATCTGGGAAATTTTCCGTCGGCATCAATCTTTCAGTTTCTTCCTCCACCTGGACATCGGTGACTTCAGCAGGTAGAAAACATTCGTCAGAAAATATTTCTTCATTGAATGGATAAATTCCTGTCGTTCGAAAACCTTTTACAGCTTTCTCCATTGTGGCAACACGTAGAAATGCATTTGAAAACATTTCTATGATATCACACAATGACACACGAGATCCAGGGTTATTAGTGTACACAGTGCAGTCAAGGGGCTGTAGACGATGACTGGTATGAGGTGGAAGAGAAACCATTATAATATTATTCTCTCTTGCTTTATTTATTGCAGCCAGTGTTCTGTGACTATTGTGATTATCAAGGATTAATAATATTTTGTTGTTCGGACTGGGTTTCACGTGGTGTATAAAGTGATCTAAATACTTGAGGAAATGTTCGGAATCCATCCATCCAGAACCATTTGCATAACCAACTGCACCTGGTGAACATCCTTTCATGAACAATGGGTTCATTCGTTGTCGGGGGAAAAGAAAAAACGGTGAAGTGTATGATGCGGCAGCTGAAATCCTACAAACTGCTGTAACATTAAACCCACGTTCAGTGCTCACTATGCGCCCGATTTGTTTTTTTTTTCCTTTCTCGGCTAATATTTTTCTGAGAATTGGCACTGAATTGGCCCCAGTTTCATCAATGTTATATATTTGGACTGGTTGAATATTATTGGCCTCTAAAACTGATCGTACAATATCAAAAAACTTCTGAACTTGTGGCTTATTAAATCCTGCTGCTTGTGCTATGCTAGTAGGCTCAGCAGCTCTAATAGAAATGGATGATTTAACTGCATTTTTTCTGCTAACTCAAATGCAAATCGACGAGCATCCAAAGGAGTTATTCCATAAAAACGTCTCTCCAAGTCTAAATTATGCTCCACTAATTCAGTCTCTTGTTGTTCAGTAAAAACTCGTTTCTTGGGTTTTGGGCATTAATTTGGTTAATTTCCTCGCAAAATACAACTCTTCGGTATTGCAAAACGTCCAGACGCTTTTCGTACCGAAATTTCCTTTCGGTTTATCATTTCCAAAGCGTTCATCATGTCTTTCTCCGTCCACGAAGGTTCTGGTCTTTTCTTTACGTAGTTACGTACCATCTAAAAATAATAAACGTATATAATAATATAAATAAATAACTAATAAATGAATAAAATAATTGTAAGGTAGTCGAAACTTCGCTTGGGGCACAGAGGATCGTGTGAGAGGACCTGTGTGTCCCAATGTCACAATTAAATTTAAAATGGCCACTACTTGACGCAATGTTTGTTTATGTCTACGATAATCAGCTTGTTTTATAGTAAAATAGTCGAGGCTTTATTTGGTATAATAAAATATAATAATATATAAAGAATTACGCGATAATTACACTCAACTTAGATATAAAATTTTACATCACTTACCTTTAAAATCAATATTTTGTTTATGAGGACGTCCACACTACACCGACTTTATTGTAACTGAAATAAAATATAAAATGGGCGACTATCTTGCTATATTTGACATGATGCAAAAGGTGGCGTTACCTGTAAAAAATAAATCGTGCGCACTTATATGCCCCACCGGTCCCCAATGCCCCCTCTTCCTCTATATCTAAAACTCAAAGTTTCTGAGATAATTCAACATTTTTAGAAATTGTCACAGAAATCGGATATTTATTTATTCATAAAAAGTAGGCGCTGGAAGGATTTTAATAACTAAAATAATATTAGTGTAGGCGAAAATATGTCCCAAAATAGCAAAAAACTTTTCTGGACTTTTACCTGCCAGCAATATAGTAATTTAATAAAATTACACAAACATATAACAGAAAAAATTACATTAAATGTTCGGTGTAGCCCCGTTCTTGTTAAACACAAACTTGCAATCGCGTTAAAAATAATTCATTAACATGTTGCCATTTATTGTGCGAAATGCGATCCCTCTTGTTTGCTTTTGTTGTTGGTGGTTCTTGGTTAAAAACCTGTGGGGTGAAAACTAAATTTTTCACATATTCCCATAGGAAGAAATCTAATTTTGTTAATTTTGGAGACCGTGGTGGCCACCTTACTGGACCTTGTCTGCCTATCCACCTATTCATAAAATTTCTTTCTAAATATCTCCTAACTACTTTGCTATAATGGGCTGGGACACCATCGTGTTGAAACCACATTCTATGTCTTACATTGAGTGGAACATCTAATAAAAATCGGTAATTAATTTTCCAAAAGATTCAAATAGGCCTCTCCGTCAACATTCCCTTAGAGAAAATATAGTCCAAGTGAGATCCCACTATTCCTGCCTAAACATTTACAAACCATGATTTTGGTGATCTAATTATCTTATGAAATGGGGATTTGCTGTGTCATAATAATCAAAATTATGACGGTTTACATAGCCATTTCTGTGAAAGGCTGCCTCATCAGTAAATAAAAGATAATTAAAAAAAGCATTTTCTTGGCGAAATTTGTCGAATGCCCATTCCGCAAATTCCAAACGCTTTTGAAAATCATCAGCATCAAGTTCTTGAACTAATTGAATATGTAATGGATGAAATTTATGTTTTCGCAAGGTTCTCGATACTGAAGTTTGATGAGTAGAAGGATGATAAAAATATGAGCGGTCAGCGATAATAATTACATATTCCTATAGGCGTACATATACACTTTTTCTGTACTACTGTATATACTGCTTTGGATTATATGCATTTATATCGGAGCATGGGTGGTTATGTTTAATTGCAGCTACTGATATTGTATTTTTATTTCGATAACACAGCAATAGATGGCAAATGACACATGACACATGCGTCGTGGATAAGCAAGAAGGCCAATCTTACTGACGGTTGCCCAATATTTAACGTGTGTATTGTCGGTGGCGTCTAGTGTCATTTGTCTTAGCCCCATTTGTACCGCCATGTTAAGCCTGGTTTAATTTTAAGCGATACTTTGAAGGTGATAGTTCATGTCTCATGCATATAGTGAACGTCATAAATCATAATCTAAGCGTCACTTAAAATTCAACCAAGCTTAACGTGTCGGTGCAAACGGCCATTAACACATAGTTAGTAACCTTGAAAGTATACAGAAAACAACTTTTCACGATAGTATATATGATATTCGCCATCATCACCAGGGAGTCTATGTTGAATGCAATTTCTCATATAGTATGGGAAACTGCGCTTAACATAGACTCCCTGCCTGATCATTAAATTTTTTAACTAACACCATGCTTTAGTATACCGTTTAAATAAGCGCGCGATTTTTAATAAGCTTTGATAACACACCTACAGATGGCTTATTACTGCCTCAAAACAGTATATGCAACATACCTATCTATAGTAACTAGTTTATTGAAGATCATTACTTATTGTACGTGTACTTGCATGAGGATTTTGTACAACGCTTAATAGTATAGCAATAGTATATTAAAGTACGAGTTTCATAAGGCATGATTTTGTCGCACGAGTTCAAGTTTAGAAAACGAGCCGCAGGCGAGTTTTCTAATGAACGAGTGCGACAAAAAGCCTTATGAAACGAGTCCTTTATACTATTTTTTCTATTTTGCATTATAAATTGATAATAAATACTTAATAAAAATCTCATTAAAAATGTTGAGTTTTATTTTTATATGAAGTTGGTCACATTGACATACGATTGACATTTGACGAATTCAAAATTCAAATTCGGCTATTTAAATTGTTTAAACAATATATTTCATAATATAGTCTCTGTAAACTGTAAAAAATGAGTGATACTGAGACAAATTTATCTTGTACGCCACCACAACTGCGTGAAATTGCGGATAACGCCGTCATAAATTTATTACCGAAAAAATCAAAAGCAGTATATGAAAAATGCTACCATCAATTTGAACTATGGGCTGTACAGAATAATGTCAACACAATATCTGAAAACATTTTATTGGCATATTTTGAATTACAAGGTAAAAATAAGAAATCTTCTACCTTATGGTCTATGTATTCCATGCTTCGTTCTTGCTTTTCCATTTATAAAAATACAGACATATCAAAATATATTAAATTACAAGCCTATTTAAAACGATCTCTGAGGGATACGAGGCTAAGAAATCTAAAATTTTATGCATTGAAGATATTAATAAATTTATAGAAGAAGGTTCTGACGCATTGTATTTAGCAATAAAGGTACGATATTATTTGCAAAATGTAATTTTTTATGTAATGGATTTAATTTTAGATCGTTTTAATAATGGGTTACACAGGTGCCTGTAGACGAGATGAATTAACAAATATGTCCATACATGATTTAGAATTTAAGAGTGATATTATTTTGGTGACAGTACCTAAAACAAAAAATAATATCGTAAGAGTTTTTGCAATTACGGATGAAAGATGGATTACTTTAATTAAAAAATATTCCACGTTTCATAACAATAACAATGTAAACTAAATTTGTATAGAATTTTTGATTAAAGTATTTACCAATTTATATGCATTAAACGTTTCAAATTTTGCTTTCTGTCATATGTATTCAATACAGCCAACCTATAGAAATGAAAAAAGGCGTATCACAATGAAGCACTTTTCGATACGCAAAAGCGTGTTACAATTGCGTTTTTATGAACGCAAAATAGAAAAAGTTATTTTCCTCGTGGGTAACACGCTTCTCGCGTTCTTTTTTTTCGGATTTATTTTCTCCTGTACGTTCAAACCTTTCCAGAAATCTTTCAAGTGCTAGAGCGGTGGGATGTCTGCGATTAGAAAATCGTTGGCCGTAAATTCGGGAAGCAAGCATAGAATTTCGTCCTCTTTCACCCAAAGCATACACCGTATCAACAAGCTCCACGTGATTGAAATTCATTTTAATTAATACTAAATAAAGAAAATTCTACGACAGTTTAGTAATGTCATAAAAATAGTTTTACCGCCTACCTTTTATGAATAAATGTTGTTTGTGACGATTTCTAAAAATGTCAAATTATCTCAGAAAGTATAAGTATATATACCTTACTTCTAATAAAAATGAAGGATCATAAAAAGTGCATATGACTAAATAAAAAAATATAGGGTGTTCACCTTAAAATAACATAGTAAAACCCGTTTAAATATCAAACAAATTGATTGCTTCTGAAGATCATCCTGTATAATTTTACCAAATAACATTCAGTTCATATGAAAGATCTAAGCTTTCCTAAGCTACTCAGCAAATTCTAGAGTTTAATTGCCAGTGATAATGCCGGAAAAAATGTTAAATGAACACGTACATTTTGAAAATTTTATGTAAAAATTTAAATAAGTTGGCAACCTTGCATTCGAAATTTGAAACGAACATATGTATTTGTAGCATTCGTTACAACAAATAAATATGCCTAAAAAATGAGTGTGGTTTCATTAGTAGGGTATCTAGGGGTCTTTCGCCGCTAGGTTTCTCTCTCGCGCTTATTTAAAAACCCGTATGAAAACAGGATATCCGCCTTTTAGAACACTATTTGCCTTTCTCTCTAATGATAAGATAAGGATTTTACTATACAGCGTGTTTCAAAAGTCGTGTATACAATGTGTTTCAAAAGTATACTGACGTTATGAGCGTATACGTGTGGCGTGCGTCGTGTGAGGGGTGGCGCGCGGGGCGCTATGCGTAAGGTGGCTAAGCGCACTTTAGTCGAAAAAGTAAACTCCATGTTAGTTGACGCTAATTTACCAAATAGGATAAATGAACTTGATTTATCTTTAACATAATTGCATCTTTCCATTTTTCATTTCTCGAAAACATCTGTATAGAGAGTGATTGGCGGAAGTACATAGAATATCTGCTACTGAGTATAGGGAGCCACTTACCACTGCATTTACACCTTCGATAAAATCAAGATCCTCGTACGTATTATCCCAATCCACGCAAACCGGTTGCACTTCTAACGACGGTGTCAGTTCTTCATCCAATTCGACTAGAGCTATGTCATCTCGATGCTTTTGCAGACTGCCTTGGTAGTCTTCGTGGATGTAGAGAGCTTTTATCTGGAAATACGGTGCATCTTCGCAAAAAAATCTTTAATCTTGTTTAAAGCATTCGCGACGGACTAGTGATGGGGCAATCGGATCCAAAGAGCATTCAATAAGCTTAAACGAATATGTAGTTACTACGCTAAGAAAAATCGTAACTTTTTCTTAACGATTCTGATTCTTTTGCTAAACGATTCAAATATCGGTTCATACAGATACCGTTTCTTTTTAGTCCATAAGGAAAAAGAATCGTTAAGCACAATGTAGTCGATAAGGAAAAAAGAATCGTTAAGTAAAATGTAGTCGATAAGGAAAAATATTCGTTAAGCATCACATAGTCGAGCCGATGTATGGATATGTAGACACCGAGGCCGAGGCGAGCATATTTGCGGCATATGTCTTTTGATTTTTTTTGCGATTTCTTATAAGCTAGCTGCATAATATTTGTATAGAATTGTCTTAATACACACGCATTCATTATTTTAGTGGAACTAGAATTACATTATCATTGGTTTAATATGATTTAGGTAAATTTTTGTGGTGGTGCATTTGCATAATAAATGCTTTTTTTTTGTTTAGTTACGAAATACATAATAAAATAATCGAAGTATATTACTGCATGCCAACAAAATTTTCTGTTTAGTTTGTTAAAGAAAGTAACATAAAAATGAAAAAAATAAAACTGAAATTTGGGAATTTCTGTTTTCTGATTCATAAATAAGGATAAAGGATAGTCGCATTTACGGCTAACATCTTTTTCTCTTTTATAAAGGATGGCTTAATCAGGTTGATAAACTACACATTTATTATAAAAGCAATTAGTGGAGTCCTGTATTTACAAATCCAGTTCTTTTTTAAGACATTTGCTTTTTTTCATTGAAATTACACCTCTTGGATAATATTCAATCGTGTCTAGGCAATTAAATGTATATACCAGGTGTCCACACTTAAGTGTGCACTATTGACGACTTTTTTATCTTTGGAGGTACAGAATCGGTCAAATGGACAAAGTAGTACTATTTTTTATGGCGGTTACAATTGTGAAAACAGAAAAACAATTGAGCGTTACAATTGGAAATAGATGGATTGGCACAAATGGTCCTATTCAGTGGCTTGCGCGTTCACCTGACATAACGCCATTAGATTTCTTCTTGTGGGGAGCAGTAAAAAATCAAGTGTACAAACATAGATATACAACAGTGATAGTGGATGAGCTTCAGGAAAGAATTTCCAACATCATTGACGACATCGACGGTAGGACAATTTTAGGAGCTACTGGTAATGTTCACAGAAGATTGATAAAATGTATTGAAATGGAAGGAAGTGTCTTTGAACATTTATTTGAGTAATTTTTTGACTATTCTTGTATTTATTTTATTTGTTTATTAAATTAAAAGCTTTAATGAATGTGACGCTTTAATTTTCCATAGATATATCAATTTCATGCAAACAAAGCAAAGATAGACATTTGTTAGTAACTACTTTATTTGACATTTTTTTTATAATAGTGTAGTAAGACTTTTTTGTTCAGTTTGCGATTCTCTTTCAAAATGCAAAAAATATACAGGGCTTTCCACTTAAAAAAATAATTTTTGACGAATATCTAGAGAACGCAACGCTCAATTGTTTTTCTGTTTTCACAATTGTAACCGCCATAAAAGATAGTTTGTCCATTTGACCGATTCTGTACCTCCAAAGATAACAAAGTTATCAATAGTGAACACTTAATTGTGGACACCGGTATAGGTATGTAAACGTTGTATTAGGAATATTGGTATGCTGTAAAATATGATGTCAATGATATTATCCAGCGCCGGCCGGTGCATGACTCATTGAGTAGGCTATGACATGATCGAAGTTTGTCGTATAGTATCGCGTGGAAGATACTGTGTTACCAAGGTAGTTACGAAGTTATACGAAGAAATTCGATTTACAGCATAGCCTCCTCGATGACGTGTGCACCAGCCGCGCCTGATATTATCCAAGGTATTAATGCATTGAATATGCATTAAAATATCATACTGACAAAACATTTTATTTAAATTTATATAATCAATACAAAATCAAGCGGTAGATATATCTATGAGTTTTAAATACTAGAACTAAATGTGCACATTAAGAAAAATCTAAAAAAAAAAAGACTTATAATTTGCAGGTGCCCAAGTTACAATTTAAAAATATTATTGTATCAACATTTTTCGGTGATAGCCGATTTCTCCTTCCGTTGGCAATTTGACCAGCTTTTGAAAAAATCCTTTCTGAAGGCACTGACGGCGCTGGTATTGCCAAATATTTTTTTTGTAATGCGTACAACTCCGGTATGAATAATGCATGTTCCTTCCAGAAATCGTGCGGGTTTTCTGTCCGATTTAAATGTGGTATTCCCAGGTATTTTGCTATAACTTGTTCGCATGAAGTAGTAAAATTACTTTTTGATAATTCCAATACCTGGGAAATCATATATCCCCATACTGAATTTTACTGCCGCTTAGTTGCATTGCCTCATCCTTGGATGTGAATCTTTACATCAACTTCATCCTTGACCAACTGTTCAACTTCATGATCGTTATCAAATCGCTTCTCCGGTGGAACATCGTCCTAAGTGCAAATTATTAAGTTTTGAGAAAATGATGTTTTAAATTTTTGTTTTTTTTTCAACGACTTAAAACTTTATGAAACGGCAAAATTTTCTGCAATCAAACTATTATATTAAAAAGACTACTTTAAAATAATACTGTACAGCCAAATCTTCTTCATCTTAAAATATTGAAAAGGTTTACACCCCCTTTTTGGAAGCCCCTTCCACTTACGTCGTTGTTCCTCTAAAATCTATTTTCAAGAATACTTGTGACAACTTATTTTTCCTCTAGTTTGAGTAAAAATACTATATTTTATATTTAAACTATGTAGTCTACATACATAAATTCAAACAACCATAACAAAAACGTTTTATTATTAAAAAAAAGCACAATAAAAAACTTCAATATTCTATGAAAACAAAAATTAAAAATAAACGTATTTTGATTATAAAAATCTAAAAAATCTAAAAAAAAAATCTAATATTTAGGATGTAGGAACAAAAACAGCATACTTCTACAAGAAAATAACAAACTTCCATATTCTTATACTATGATGTTGAAGCAAAAGGACCTAAACTAGGCTATTAAAAAACGATTCATAATACTTTGGAATGATATTAGAAGTCAAGAGACTTTGCAAGTCTGTTTTTTTGTTGTCAGCAATTGGAATTTTTGCGTTGTCAGCCGATTTTTTAAGGATATTATTTATATTCTTTGCTTCAAAAGACCGTCTTGTTCCGATATTTCTGCTTTTCGCTTGCTTCCATTCCGCTTCCTTGTAACTAGTTTTATAAAAATATACAGCACTGTCTTTTACAAAGCGTATTATTTTTATTTCAGAAACTTTGATCTGTTCACCATTATCGTTTTTCTGGCAATTAAAGCCTATGTCATTATTCAACTTGTTCAGATCAACAAAATCTCGAAAACTTAGTTCTTTGACTCGTTAAGGATTGCCTTTCTTCTTTGAATTCCGTATCAATGTTACGAGTTGGTCTGGAACATAAATGGGTCCTGCTTTCTTGCCCCTCTTTACTGATTTTTCAATGATGCTATGAGTAGTATCCCCTTCGTTTTGTGTGTGGCCTCGTATTAGGTACTTGTGAGTGATGGAGTTTATGGGAAGTGTTTCAACGGCGTACCAGTACATACTAAAGATAAACCTAAAATAGAAATAGCATAATCACAAAAGAAAATAATGTTAATACTTACCGGTTCTTTTGTTGTCCACAACAGTTGTCTGAGTAGAATACTATATCGGCATTAGGTCTGCTGACGGCAATTTCTTCGAGAAACATTAGGACACATGAGCTTATTTCAATAGCAACTCTATGTCCAAGGCCATGCCAGAAAAAGCATACTGTATTGTCGTTGCTTATGTCGGTTACCTATAAAGATATCATTTTAACATAAAATGAGCTCGTGTTCACACAATAACTCTTACTGTAAAATTGTAACAGTTAAGCCTAGGTTTACAAAAAAAAAGCAGACGATTGTCCCATTGGAACCGGTAACACTGCCTGTAAGTCATAGACCCCCAAAACCATATTTGATCCTTCTTCTTTAGACTTCTTTTGTCTGCATCTTTTTCAGCCCTACTTAATATTTTTTCTTCTTGATGATCTGTATACTCCTTTTCTAGACGTTTTCTGTCTTCTCCAGTAGCATTCTGATATCCCTCGCATAAATCACAAAGATCTTTTTTGGAAAGAAAAAGCCAATGTTGAACTCAGTGTTAAATATTCGTGAATATAAATCGTAATTAGCTGCTGGTTTCCCCATTTCATTGCGGTCCTTGGTATAGTTTCTGTGCATTTCAGAAATCGTCAGCTCACCTGGAATGAATTCTCTGGTTGTATTTTGTCTTTGGTAATGACTCTCTACTCGAGGTATTGAGTCAATATGATTTTTAACAGAATCGATGATTTCTTTGTCCATTTTTCTGTGATTACCATGACGACCACGTTTGTCTTCAGGCATGACCCCCGAATTTATGGATCGTGCTTGAACTATCGTTCGCAAGGTTCGTTCAGTTATTCCAAAAGTGTTTGTCAGAAACGTTTTACATACACGATGTTGTGTGCCATTATCCCGCAAATAAAATGCATAATTCGGTTTTCTAGGTTGATCAGATCCTACACGACGATACTTTAACTCCAATGGAGCCACGCAAGAAGCTAGTCTAGCTTTCTCGTTGTAGAGTGGCCAATTTCCAATATTCGTCAAAAAACTGAGTACGACGATCAGCTGTAAATCTTGTGGAACATTTCAATATACATCGACTAGGGCATGGTGGCCTCATTACTCTTTCTCCTACCACTTTTCCAGTCCTTGACGTATAGCTTTTACCAAGATTTTTTAACAATTTGGACTGGCTTTTTTTCCACTTTTCAGGGTGCCTTTGTCTTTTTTTCCCTTTTTAGGGGATAATAGAGGAGCTTCAATCACAGAGCTTTCTTTTTCTTCTACATTTTTCTGTGAGTTTTCGCTTGATGAGGATTCATCACTACTTGATGGATTGTAACGATCACTATCCGTTTCTCCCCACAGATTTTCTTCCTCGTCTGAACTGTTTTGTTCATTGTATGAACCTTTCAATTTTTTTTGTAATGTTATTTTCGTGGGGCATTCATTATTAATTATATTATAATAATTTTGGCGAAGTGGATTTGATTCTGTGACTGGTTGAACGATATCCGGTGTACTGATAGGGACTTTCTGTGTACTTTTAGTTGCTAGTAAGTTATCTGATTCATTGGAGAACTTATCGAAAAAAATATTATGGGTTGATTCTATGATTGGCTGTTCAATATCTATTGTAGTGACAGGGTTTTGCTGGGTAATTGATAGATCTGAGTCATGTGTGAGCTGATCTGAAAACTCTTCCTCAGATGCCATGTTCGGCCTCCGTTTCTGAAACAGCCGGGGGTTTGATCTATAAAAAAAATAAGAATAATAAAAAACGATGGGCAAATTACATACACTTCTTTGTTTTGAATGTAATATCTAGCTCTACATTTTGTTTCTATTTCCAGGACAATCTGGACAAGGTAACTTTACAATGCCACTTTAAAATTATCAGCACATTTGAAATAAAATAATGATTTTAATTATTACCAATTTATAAAAAGGAATAGGTACATACAAATGGATGTGCAGTTGCCAAGTGTACCATCAATTTTGACCGGTTCATTGTTTTTGCATCAGCTTCCTGAAACCCCAAAAAAAAAGTTCGGCATGTCAGGAAGTTACTACAGGATCAACATCGTTACAAAGGACAGTTAGGTCATTGCTGGAGACAAACACTTCGGAGCAGCAGTGACGCAACAGACAGTTACGACGTTGTTCCACTAGATTTTGTAGAAAATAACACACTCTCGTATTAACAAAGACTTACCCGTCAAATACGTCGTTGTTTCCACTGAAGATACGCAAAAAAATCACACAAAACTACTTTTTTAGCACTTACGTCGTTTTACAAATAAAACTGGTGCATCCCCTCTGAACGCCGAATCACAACTGAACATTGTGGCGTCTTTCTGCCGGAACCAATTAGAAAAACGCGGGATTGGAACAACGACGCAAGCGGTCTCACGCGGCAACTATCTGTACTACAATTATGATATTATTCCACCAGAAAAATTGCTATTTTTTTCACAATTCTGGCGCATAAACTAAACAAAATGAAAAATTGCACTTAGGTCATTGTTCCACTGGAGAAGCGAAATGGTAATTTTTTAAACCGAGAATCAAGAAAGGTAGCGATTGCCGCAATTTCATTTTCTTTTACGCCCATCAAAATTCTAGTTTGCAACAATATCCTCAACGTAGTTTCTGGTAATTGATTCTTTATAACATGAACGACACTTTGGGTTATTACGATGGATAAAGTAGAATAGTTTTCACCTGAAAGTTCTTCAGAAGCTTGCTTAAGGGGATTTAAAAGAACAGAACAGTCACCCAATATCTTCCATTTTGCTTCATTCACTTTTTTCTGGCGGTCGAGGAAGAGCACTAATTGTTTGCAATAAAATGGTTTTCAATTCTAGCAACCGATCTATCATAATTACGGTGGAATTCCACCTTGTAGGAACATCTTGTTTTAGAGTAAGTTGTGGCAAATGTTGCTGATCTTGTAATTCCCGTAAGGCAGAATTCACACCAAAGCGATAGGCAACTAGCAACCAGCAACTAAAACACGAAACGTGCGATGTAGTATCGCTTCTGGATTCACACCAAAAGAACAAACGATTAGCTATCAGCAACTAGAACCACGCAAAACACTGTGCACTTGGTAACAAGATGTCCGTCGATAACGTTTTAGTTGTGTATTATATGCTTCGGCGGATGCGTAGAAGAAGGTGTATGAAGAAGAAACATAAACGGCGATATTGGGTACGTCCATTTAATCTACAAAGTATACAATACAGTGTAAATATAGTTGCAAGAGAGTTAAATGTAGACCGGGAAAAATTTAAAAGATTCTATAGATGAATCAAGAAACTATTTGTCATTACTTGCGCTAGTTTCCCAATCAATACGAAAAAAGATACACATTACGAGAGGCAGTGAGTGCCGAAGAACGCCTTCTTATTACTCTAAGGTAATTAATACACAGTTTTTAGCTTATTTTATTTAAAAAACGAAAGGTACAACAATACTGAGTTATTCAATTACTTTCGAATGATGCAAAGGCATGGGGTGAGAAGGGCTACTTCTGGCATCGGCAGTGTTGATGACCCAGGATGTAATTGCCGAAGAGGCAGTTGGACGTTCCAATTCTTGAAATTATTATTATTCCAGGATGTCATTGTTGAGGGCGTCCCAAGTGCTTCACGTTCTTGTTCATCTAAAATATTGTCAATCATTTGAAGCACAGACGTTTTGAATTTTCGTTTTCGGCTACAGTTCATTTTCTTCACATCCGGTAAAAGGCTCTGGAGGAATGTTAAATCGGCATCTGCTTTACTTTGCGTCTTTAATATAATCTATAAAGCATTTATCAGCTTCATTCTCTAAAAGCTGAGTTGAAGGTGTTGCAGAAGCGGGACGAAATTTCTCCGTGCAGTCTGATGATAAGCAAGTTCAGAGCGTCTAATACGGTCAATATTTGCGCTTTCTGCCGTATGGTGTTCACGGTTTTCAAAAACATTCGTTGGAGTTTCCGCTTCGTTTTGACCTTCAGATGTTGATCATCAAGTTCCTGAATAGCTGCACCGTTTCGTCCACAGACCCGTCGTCACTACTGGGGGATGGTAAATTTCCTGACTGAGGTCTTGATTTTATGTATGGTAGAATAAATTGCATCAATCTTGGAGATAGTATTTTGCTTGTTGCCTCCTGATCCCGATGGAGGCTTTCTTTGAGCTCGAGCAAGGCAGTTCTTAAGATTCTTCATTTTTCCTTACATGTATCACTGAAACAATGATAGTTATTATATTATGTGTTAATATATACTTGTTAAGTGTATTGATATAATTTTTGCAGATATTTAGCAACGGGAAGTAGCTTTGCAGCGCTATCTTTTCAATTCTTTCGAGGATGTAGTACAAATAAGCTACATTATTAGAGAAACAACAGCCGCAATATGGAAATGTTTACAACCCCTCCACATGCGGTACCCGGACGCAGCAAAATGGAAAACTGTAGCTAATCGGTATTATGAGCTTTGGAATATACCAAACTGTTTAGGGGCAATCGACGGAAAGCATATCCGAATCAAAAAGTTCCGTAACACAGGATCACAAATTTCAATTACAAAGGGTACTTCTCTGTTGTTTTGATGGCAGTAGCTGACGCAGACGGAATGTTTATAACAGTTGATGTTGGTGATTATGGTAGAATAGTGACGGCGCAGTATTTAGAGCAAGCAAGCTGGGACGACTGCTCATCAAAACAATTTGAATTATACCATCCCACAACCTCTTCCACTGATGGACAGGATAATGCATTTCCCTTTTATTTTGTGCTGATGAGGCGTTTCCTTTGAGAAAAACATTATGCGTCCATATCCACAAAGGGTTTTAGATGACACAAAACGCATATTTAATATCGATTATCGCGTGGTCGCAAAAGTGTTTGAATGTTCTTTTGGTATGTTAGTAAGTAAATTTAGAGTCTTTGAAACTCCTATTGCTTGCGGAGAGGAATGCGTTGACAATATTATAAAGCTGCTTGCGTTCTACACAATTTTATCCGCACCAAGGAGGACGTTTAACAATACCTGGTCTAGTGCATGATGAAGCTAGATTCGCAAGAAAATCAGATTTACACATTTCAATTCGTCCGTTCCGAAATTAATGAAAACAGTTCCGCAATAACACTGCGGGATTATCTAGTGATTATTTTTTAAATCCTGAAGCTGCAATCCCTTGGCGGTGGGCTTACTGTATTAACACATGATATACATAATAATAAGAACAAAGCACAATTGATTACATTGTACCATTTGATAACTATAAAACAACTAAAAACATAACCTGTTCACTTACCTGATATGTTTGCTTCCTTTGCTACTTAATTCCATGTTTTTTCGGTGATTTGGGCGTTTAGCATAGTCAGGGTTTGTATACTCGTACAAACACGGGTATTTTTCCACAATTGGCACAAATATTATATTTTCTTTTTCTCCCATTTTTGAACACAATCGGCACAAAACTTCGACGATCACGCACACCGTGTCTCTAGCAATTGACACTCGATGTTGCTAGCGATATAAATCGTGTGTTGCCGACTGATATTCTTCGAGCGATATCGCCGTCGTTCCGATGTGAATGGATACATAAAACAGTGTGTACTTTTTGAAAACGATATGTGTCGCATATCGCGTGTTGCTGGTTGCTAGTTGCCTATTGCTTTGGTGTGAATTCTGCCTAACAGTCGTAAACACGCTGTGTTTAAAATGTGTCACAATATTGCGACACTTTTTTATAATATCAAGTAAATCTGGATTGTCATTTATAGATTCTTTTACAATAAGATTTAAAATATGTGCTACGCACGGAAAGTGGACCATTTGTAGGTGTTGTTTTACCGCACATTTGATGTTGGATCCACTGTCTGTGACTATAGCTGTAATTTTGTTAATTATACTCCATTCGTTAAAAATATCTCTTAAACATGCGGATAAATTTCTTCCGGTATATTGTGCTGCAATTTGTGTTGTTGTTAAAACTACATTGTGTATCTTATTCATATAGAGAAAATGCCCAGTAACGGTAATAAATGATTTATTATCTTCCAAAGTCCAAATATCGGTTGTTATAGATATATGACTGTCATTAAAGATTTAACTCTGCTATGAACCTTTGCATACAAATCGGGCAACATCCTATTTCTTAAAATCCTCCTGCTTGGTAAAGAATATTTCGGCTGCATTTTATTACAAAAGTTTATAAAACCTTTATTCTCTACCAAAGAAAATGGTTGAAAATCTAATACCAACATTTCTAAAAGACTGTCGTCCAAAGCTTTTTGGTGTTTCTTTGATAGAGTGATTGTCTTTGAGATCTTTTGTGATGGTTCCAGAGACGTATTAGAAACAGCTGGTGAGTGTTCAGACGTTGAGGTGCTAGGCATTTCGTTCGGATGTTTCCGCAAAATATGTAAGCTCATATTACTTGTACCACCAGTGTATTTTAATTTTTCATTGCACAACAGGCAGACTACGTTTTCTTCCTGCTTTTCGAAAAATTCCTACGTGGTAGATCGTCTTTTTCGAGTGCTCATTATTACCATTAATTACCAAGTTTGTTTGATTACTCTAGCCACAATACAGAACCTTCTCTCAATAACTAACAATTTTATACTGGTATAAATTCCGTAAACGCAGATTTGTCAGCAGTCCCTTTAATTTTTTTTAAAGAAAAAAATTAAACAAACAAAAAGATTTCATATTCGTAATTTCCTATAATGTGAAATATCAAACAACAAAAAGCCAAACAAAACACCGAAGTCTTTACTATAAGAGTATATACATAATACGAAACCCTGTTCTTTATTAAAACTCACGGACATATACAGGTAATTTGAAATTTCTATGTCTTATCACCAGGGCAAACTAAAATATATTTTTTTTAATGGAAAGCAGCAAATAAATATAAGTAAATATTGATATTTTTATATGCTTTTTAAAAGCCGGTACGTAGTAATTATAAACCGCAAAAAATCGTTATCGCACAAGTGCATCAAAACAAAATAAACATCTCCTTGTATTTGACAGACGACAGAGCTCAAATTGGGGGTAAATACTATACTTAACAATATTATTCAGAATATACATATGTAGATAAATTTATTCACATTATTCGCAATATATGCGTCAAACTTTAAGAGCTGATTCCTGAGGTTATTTTGATCATAAAAGTTCATATGAGTATATGTCCAAAACGGTTTGGTTTTAAAAGTTATGAATGTTTTATAATAAATTATGAACTATGACTTACACTGATATATTATCACAGTTTGGTTCTTCAAAACTATGTGTTGAGAGGGATTTGTTTATTTGTCAATTTCAATATTTGTCATAGTTGTCAGAGTATTCATTCAGTTTATTGCCAGTTTCTGTTTCTGTTTTCTAAAATGAATGAGTGAAACGGGAAATTTTTAAAAAACAGACGACTGATAAGGGCACTCATTTACAGTGAGATTCCACAAGTTGGTACTAAAAAAATGTACTAAATGAAATTGAGGAACATCCTACTACAAGCACCAGAAAAAATCCGTTTGTTTTAAACATTAGTCAGGCCACAGTTTGGAGAATATTGAAAGATAAACTGTTGTATCCATATCACATTCAACGGATGCAGGCACTTTTGCCGGCAAGATTTCCGCAAAGAGTGGCAAAGAGAATCCTGATATTTAGCTCAAATATTCTTCACTGGAACGAGGCTTCTCTAGAACGCAATTCGGTGGATAGGACGGGGAGTTAATGTCCAAACGCTTAGTTCTAAAGTTGTACAATGTTTAATAATAAGTTAACATAATTAATCTTTTTATTATAAATTAAAAAATAATTAGTAAAACAAAATTAACTTATACTAACTGTTGACGACGGAGGATAGAAGCTTGTATTGCAGTTGGGGGCGGTCATTTTCAACAGTTAGTATAAGTTAAAATTAACTTATTAACCGCCCCCAACTGCAATACAAGCTTCTATCCTCCGTCGTCAACAGTTAGTATAAGTTAATTTTGTTTTACTATTATTTTTGTTAATGTATAATAAAAAACATTAATTATGCTATTTATTATTAAACATTGTACAACTTTAGAACTAAGCGGTTTTGGACATATGTTCTTATGAACTTTTATGATCAAAATAACCCCAAGAATCAGCGCTTAAAGTTTGTCGCATATATTGAGAATCACCCTGTATATACTTTATATATACCTGTATATAAGAAACAACAAAAATTAACGGGTAATTCAGTCTGTGATTAAAACAACTAATTGTTCATATGAACTTCAATATTTCGTCAGCTTATTAGCATACAGTAATATTACTTCGATTATTTTATTATGTATTTCGTAACTAAACAAAAACTACTTGTATTTATTGTGCAAATGCACCACCACTAAAATTTATCTAAATCATATTAAACCAATGATAATGCAATACTAGTTCCACTAAAATAACGAACGCGTGTGTATTAAGACAATTCTATACAAATATTATGCAGCTAACTTATAAGAAATCGCAAAAAATCAGAACAAAAAACGCCGCAAATATGCTCGCCTCAGCCTCGGTGTCTACATATACATACATCGGCTCGACTATGTGATGCTTAACGAATATTTTTACTTATCGGCTATATTTTGTTTAACGATTCTTTTTCCTTATCGACTACATTTTACTTAACGATTCTTTTTCCTTATCGACTACACTTTGCTTAACGATTCTTTTTCCTTATCGACTAAGAAGAATCGGAATTTGAATCATTTAGCAAAAGAATCAGAATCGTTAAGAAAAAGTTCCGATTTTTCTTAGCGTAGTGACTACATATCCGTTTACGCTTATTGAATGCTTTTTGGATCCGATTACCCCATCACTATTCGCGGCTCAATTAGCTGTCAAGAACGCTTAACTGCAGCTTATAGATTATTTATGTCAAGAACGAATAAAATAAATCGAGCACTGAAGTACAACGAACGAAAAACGGATCAACCTGCAAACCGATTCTGAAGTATAATGAGTAGAACATTTTAGGTGGCCTGAGGATGCTCGGATGGAACGAAGCCGGTCGTTACGATGTTAAAGAACTTTGTGAGGATCGAGACCTTGTTCTCCCCTGTATTATATTTTTGTTAATCGTAGGGAAATTATTTAGTTAAAGTATGGGAACATTTCAATTGTTATGGACTCCAATTAGTACCTAGAATCGGCAGCTTCGTGTAGTACCTTTAGGTGGAGCACGCCGTCACGGGGTTTAGAATGAATTGTAATTATTTAGCTTGTCATAAATAAAACAAATCGTTTGATAAAAAAAATATTAAACATATTAAACTTGCAGAATGGTAGAATTTATTTAAGTTGTGGATTTTAAAAGCCTGTAGAATATAATTTCTTTTAGCAAAGTTAATCCAAACCATGTTCAAACTTACCTTCCTGCTTTGAGCCGTTGATTCTTCAGCGCTGAAATTTCTATAATGTTTACCTGCGTAGATTGTGTACAATTTCTTCTGTCGCGGTGTCCCTTCGGTAGTTGTGAAGCAATGAGCCGCTAAATCAGTGATTTGAAAAAGCAATTAAGTAAAGGAACTATTGTAATTATTTGGAAAAATACCTGATAATACGTAAAACCTGGAAATGATTGTGCCACCGCAGATTAGTTTTTTTGATCGATAAATGGCTACTACCCAAGGATATTCATTTTTAGATACCTCAGAACCTCCAATAGTTAAAGTAGATACGTCGACCCTCTTGGTACCGCATTCTATATAAGATACATAAGAGGAATTATAACTTGTTAGACAAATGTCGGCGAGGAAGGCTATACCCAAACTGCAATGCACAAGTGGCTGATCCCATAAGCCATCTTCACACTTATATACCGGTTTGTTACCCCAGATAGCATGAAAAGGCTTGCAACGTATAATAGCCGTTGTATTGTTCTCTGGTTCTGTGCAGCTAACGTTCTGCCCATTATGTCTGCAAAATATATCCTCGCCCGCCGACGACAGAAGGGCAGGACAAGTGCCTTGAATGAAAAAATGCGAAAAGTTAAAATGACGACCATATGAATCGATTGCTAAAATATGTAAGTATTAGGTGTATTTGACGAGAACATTGTTCGAAACGACGTTATGATTTGAAATCTCGCAAAATAAGTTATGTAATAGTTTATTTCTGCTTAGGTTTAAGTTAGAACAACGGTTGCCTTTGTTGTTTATAATAGGGGTATTCAAGCATATAAGCAAAAGTTTAAATTAGGGGAATTGCATTTATTTTCAACAACAAAGTAGTGGTTTTTATTCATCCAGCGACCTCTCTGATAAATGAATTAATACTGTGAAAAGTGACCTCCTACCTGCTAGGTGACTAGGAGCACCAAATCATCTGTCAATTTAGCATTCCAGGCGCTTGCTAGCGAATAGGATTATTTAAATTGTAGGAAATGTAATTAGCAAATATCGTAGTAAAAACACACTAAACGTATAAATAAAAAATGTTTTAACACAAAACAAGCGTAACTCTTTATTTGAAAACCAAAATGCTATGTTTTTCCACTTTTGAGACTCTTAAATCACAGGTACTGCTATGGTTTGGCACCCCGGGTTTCGGAAATTTAAATGATTGTATATTTATTATTCCTAATCAGGCCTTGTTCAAACACATGATAGAGTTTCCGCAAGTTTTGTTAAGAATTTTTATTTAATTGTTAGTTTCATTCTTTTTGGACGATTCTGTATATTTAAAATCATTTATTTGTACATTTTGCGTACTCCTGTATTGTTTAGTTTATTTACTAGTTTTTTCTTAGAGTTGCGCTGTGTGTTCAACGCACGAGTTTGTAAATTTCAGATATATGCGATGTTACCTTGAGTTCGAGAGGAGTTATCAGATAGACGAGCCCGCGTTTAGGTGTGTTGTTTTCGGATACTGTTAATGGTATTCCGTTTCAGTTAAGATGTAGCTCGTTTTTGTTGTAAATACGTCTATCTTGTAATTCTTTAGTTAAATTAGTTTTATGTAGTTGTGCACAATTCATGTAAGGTTTTTTTAATTATTCGTTCTAGAAGTGAGCGCGTTTAGAGTATAAATTTTCCGTTTTTTTTTTTGTAGTTATCTATTTAATTTTAATTTTATCACCTCGGGGTAGGTGAAGTGAAGCTGAGAGCTTGTTTTATATTTCATTTTTAATTTTGCTTGTTTCTCCACGTTATTTGAGTTAAATTTTTAGTTTGCTTTGAATTTTTAAAACCACGAGGATTTTTTTTTGTGGTACTTGAAAGTCCTTCTAGAACGAATTCACCATTTTGTTTGCTAAAGGATTTGCATTGTCCTTTTTTTAAATTGTAGAATCTTATGCAGGTATATTTTTGCCAAAATTCTTATATTCATGCTTCGTAATTTTGTTTTTTTTTTAAATGTTAAATTCACGCAATTTTTCTATAATTTTATGTCGCCCAACGTGCGAGGCACGATATTATTCAATTTTTTTAAAATTGTAAATTCTCATGCAGTTTTTGAGTATATATTTTGGCAATCCCAATGTGCGAAGCACGATATGATTGTAATTGTAATTAGTAAGATTAGGATCCCGTGTTTTGAATTTGTGAGAATTTCTCGTTGCGTTGATAAGGCTGATATTCGTGTGGTTATAAACTTTTTATGTACACCGCTGCGAGAATGAAGATGGACAGGACCACGAGGGATTCAGGAAGTGGACGTCCTGGAGACCAGAGTTGGCGGGGCCAAGGAACTCATGGCAGGAAGAGTCGGTTGTGGCAGGACAAAAGGGAAGGATCGACGAAAAGGAAATTGTGGCAGGAACAAAAGGAAGGATGGACGAAAAAGGATATTCAGGAGACAGTTTTAGGAAAGTATTAATAGTATGTATGAGATGATGGCAATGATGAAAAAATATACAGAATTATGACAGAAGTATTGAGAAAATGGATGGATGTGTTGAAAAAGATTATAGTGTATGTTGATTAGAAAAGAAAAGAGATTCAGATGGAAGGGGATAACATCAGTAGAGTTCTAATAAAAGAGGAGAAGTTGATGAAAATGTTGTAATTTGAATAAAGAAAGGAAAGATAAAGTTGATGAAATGTTGATGTTTTGAGTAAAGAAAGGAAGAGAAAGTTGTTGATGATTGAATAGAGAAAGGGAAAATGATATTAATAATTTAGGTAGAGAAGAAGAAATGATGATGAAAATGTTGATGATGAAAATGATGAGTTGAAATAATGGAAAATTATGATGAAAATGTTATGATGAAAAGGATGAAGAAAAATGAAATATTGTGATATAGTTTAAGTTTGAAATACAAGGTTGCGGAAAAGTTGAGGTGATGATATACAAGGTAAGAAAAAGTTGTTGGAGATGTTGGATCCGAAGAGGATACAGAGGTTGAGGTTTTGTGAGTTAGAGGTAGAGAAAGAAGAAGTCAACAATTCCCAAGAAGAATTCCCAGAAGTAGTCAACAATTCTGAAGAAGATTCCCAGAAGAAGTTATCATTCCCACATCAATCCCCAGATGTCGAAATCAAAGGTAAAATCAATCATATGAGAAGAATAAAATTGAAATCAATTCATAGATGAGAAGAATGAATTGAAATCAATCATAATGAGAAGAATGAAGTTGAACAATTCTAATGAAAGTCTGAAGCTGAAATCGAGGAAATTTTCAACCAGCATGTATCCTTACAAAATAAGTGGCCATTATTGTCGATGATGCGAACACTGATTAATGAAGTCAAGTAAACCCTGTCAATTTAAGAAAAATCCGTTCCTGAAGCCAGTTGGAGCACATTTAAAAGAATAGTTTCTGTTTTTCGAGTTATCCTTCTGGAGTTACAAGCGAGAGGTACATCCATGGAGTGGAGAAGTTCTTCATGATGCAGACCCACCACTGCCACACCGACTGCCACATCGTCTGCATACCGACTGCTATGCCGATTGCTGTTCGAAAACTGGAATCAACCGGATGGTATGTGGACACTCCCACCACGACCCCGGTAGTTTCATCACCCGGAAGTGACCGTTCACCCCTGTGCGAGATACGGTATTGTTCGTTTAGTGCGAGACACTTTAGAATATTAATTTTTCGTCGTGCGTACAATTTAAGCGGAAAACTCAATTTTCGTTGACACTTCGTTTTCCCGTTAGTAATTGGAGAGTGCTATGGTTGGCACCCGGGTTTCGGAATTTAAATGTGTATATTTATTTATTCCAAATCAGCCTTGTCAAACAATGATAGAGTTTCCGCAAGTTTTGTTAAGAATTTAATTTATTGTTAGTTTCATTCTTTTTGGACGATTGTGTATATTTAAAATCATTTATTTGTACATTTTGCGTACTCCTGTATTGTTTAGTTTATTTACTAGTTTTTTCTTAGAGTTGCGCTGTGTGTTCAACGCACGAGTTTGTAAATTTCAGATATATGCGATGTTACCTTGAGTTCGAGAGGAGTTATCAGATAGACGAGCCCGCGTTTAGGTGTGTTGTTTTCGGATACTGTTAATGGTATTCCGTTTCAGTTAAGATGTAGCTCGTTTTTGGTTGTGAAATCGTCTATCTTGTAATTCTTTAGTTAAATTAGTTTTATGTAGTTGTGCACAATTCATGTAAGGTTTTTTTAATTATTCGTTCTAGAAGTGAGCGCGTTTAGAGTATAAATTTTCCGTTTTTTTTTGTAGTTATCTATTTAATTTTAATTTTATCACCTCGGGGTAGGTGAAGTGAAGCTGAGAGCTTGTTTTATATTTCATTTTTAATTTTGCTTGTTTCTCCACGTTATTTGAGTTAAATTTTTAGTTTGCTTTGAATTTTTAAAACCACGAGGATTTTTTTTTGTGGTACTTGAAAGTCCTTCTAGAACGAATTCACCATTTTGTTTGCTAAAGGATTTGCATTGTCCTTTCTTAATTGTAGAATCTTATGCAGGTTTGTTTTATGCCAGAATCCTATATTCAAGGTTTTCATTTCTCCTGCAAATTTGTATCAAATGTTTTTTTTTTTTTTTTTAAATAAACTTAATGATTGTAAATATCATTTTAAAATCACTAGTTCTTTTATTTTTGAATCTGCCATTTCAATTTTTGGGAATTTTAATGAAAGTCATTTTTGCAACCGCCCACTATTAATTTTTAGTAAATTAACTCTGAGATTTAAGTATCTCTGGCGCCCTTTTGAATTCATTTTTGCTGAGCTGGCTAAATTAATTTTGTCATTTTTAATTTCCCTTTACTTATATGCTTGGACCATCAGTTCAGTATTATGAGATCATAAATACTATACAAAACAATTTTTTTAATACAAAAATACGTATTCAAGCTTTCCTGACACTTTAGATAAATTAGCTTAATGAAACGTCAAAATAAAAAAAGTAAATTTGAAAGTCAGAGCCATCTACCCGTAAATAGCAGAAACCAAATTTATAAGAAAACTGTAATCCTGGTTATCGATATATGTAAAGAACTATCATCATAGCCCATCTTCGTTAGTGTCGAATTATTTAGACAACCTTTAAATATGAAAACTCCTAAAATAACTAAGATAGTGGCGGTTCATATAAATTTAACCCCCGAAATTAACGTATTGTGAACATAAATTACAAAAATCTAATTTACTGATTACCATTGAACTGAAACTAATTAATTATTTTCCTTTTTAGGTGGATATACTTGATGAGATTACTAGAGACTAGCTTGCATATGAACGGACACTGGGCAGGTGGGCCAGTAATTGACTGGGTCAAGTTGGACTTTCGGTCCGAAGGCCCCCGTATCGGTCAATAGCATGGAATGGTATTCTAGCCAGGATTCTTCTTGGGAAATTTTATAGAAAATTCTCGAAGATTATACGGGTCAAAATATTGATTTATATTATTCAGGTGTTATATCGATACCTTTTTAGGTAAACACTTTGTGGAACTGATAATTGTGAAAGTGTGGCTTAAAAATCGGTATACAATCTTCTGCAGTTTGATTTTAAAATGTTCTGTTCACAGTAGTTTGTAAATTGACTAACATGGTCCAGTAAAAAAAAAATGTAATTTTTAAATAAGTTTTAAAATGTAGTGTGATTGTCCCTAAATGTATAAAAAAAATTAAATTATAATAAACAATTTTCTAGGAAGACAACAGTAAATAAAGTTTGTCGAAACGTAAAATGAAGAGTTTGATTGTTTAAAAAAAATTAATTCGTCATATAGAAACCAGCCGCTAACTCACGAAAAAAGAAAAAAACATAAAAATCGGTATATGATATTCACTATCAACTATCGTCTTTCATAGCCACAAGCAGAATGAGAATCTAAACTAAAATTACCAGTAATGAGCCTTCGATTGTTATCGTTGTCAGGTAACTAACCTCCAAATTCAAATGGATAACCCGTAACTGACATTCAGATACCGTTATTTGCTCTAGTTTGAGGGGAATGCAGCAAATGTTACCGAGCAACATCCCGAAGAATGAAAAATCTCCCCGAGCAAAGTATAATAAAAAATATAAAAACAAACGAGGTAAGCTTGAATTAACAAATAAAAATAAGTTTACATTGATATAAGGCTATTCCTAGCACCTTGAATGTTGTACGTACTCGGAAGAGTTCAATAACCGGAATAACCGAATCCGAATAATATTTCGACTTCATATTCCACCAGATATAATCGCATAAGTTACACGTATTCAGATTATTTCAATAATCGGAATAATTCACACGGGGCGCGGTGGAATATGGGTTCATACTTCGTGTTTATTTTATACGTAACTAAATCTCGTTAACGTAAATTAAACTTATTTGCAACAAAAGTTTACTATTTTTTTCTTAATAAAAAATTCTGCAGATTATATAATAATACTCTGTATTCTTGAACGAATGTGACTGTGTGATTTAAGTGTCTATACGGATACCTACTAGAAGTTTCGGTAGATTCATTCGGTATAAAATCGTTGTACAGATTTTGCGGATTTGGAATTTAATTCAAGTACTCACAACACTAGTACATATTTATAACTGAATATTTCATTCGCCTTAGTGGTGTGAATTAGTGTTAAATTATAGATAATGTCATAGCAGGGGTACATAAAATAAATATTAAAAATAGAAATCTTTTATTTTTCTTTAAATATTTATTTTATGTATTTATTGAATTGGTAAGAGTAATTAGGACTAAGTTATTATTAAATATTAGAATAGGCACTGCTGTTGTTTTCAGTTCATTACAATGGTTCATTCTTCCGTTGATGAAGGAAAGAGCTTCATGATCTGAGAACAGCCAAGGAAGTACCTGGAGACGGCACAGCTATCGGAAATGAAAGGACGTAGAAGCTGTCTGGCTATCAGTAGCAGGTCTTGGAGCTGCTTTCTAGGTCCTGCTTCCAGAGTAAGGTTCTCCATTATTCCCGTTACTTCTTTGGCGAATGGTGGGATATAACCGAAGGCATTCCATGGGCGCAAACATATTGATAGCTGACAGATTTCTTATATTGTTGTTATTATTATTAATAATCATAAGGAAATTATTTAATTAGAGTGAGAACATTTCAATTGTTATGAAATCCATATAGTACTTAAAGTAGGTAACCTCCTGTAGTACCTTTAGGTGAAACACGGGGTTTAGAATGAATTGCAATTACTTAGCCGTTCATAAATAAGTGTGTGATACCTCTATAACTCAAATCCAGTTTTAATTCTACATATCCAACCGTTATTCAAACCGTGATCAAAATGACGACATGAGTTGATCATGAAAGCAGAACGGTTGTAACAAATATTAAACACTTTCATTACCATTTTTTAATACGTCTGTTTTCCAATATTGAAAGAAAAATTAAAAAGCAACCATTCCCAACTTGTGTCAAAATATTTATTGTAAATCTATAATCTTATCGTAATCTCACCGTAATTCATTGAAAAATACAGTATATCCACTAACCTGGCCGCTGACATTTCAACTTGTCAATTGATGGTTGCCATTCTCCTAGCTTGCAACGGGTCGAGATGGGCGTTTCATATCTATCAGCAGCGCAGATCAGCAGAATTCTCGTGCCCGTGGGCACCCAGGCACTCGGCCTGTACGTCTCTCCGAAGACCAACTTGAATCTACCGTATTTAATATGTCCTGGTAATCCGCATCCAGTGTTCCTCGTTAAAAACTTCATATCTTTGGTCGAGTATTCGTGGTGAATTTTTGGATGTAACTTCATTTGTTCTTCCAGCCATGCCAAATGTAAAGATACGGTACTGAACAGGATATGCGTTACTTCTGGTTGCCTGTAGATATCATATAGCACACCCTTTAGGTAATACCGCCATGGACTGGACTTGAAATATAGGCCCTCTCCTCTGTGTTTATCGTATTCTAACTGATCTAAAAACCAAATCGTGTGAAAGTACTAGTAGTTATATAGAATCTGGGTTGTAAGAGCTTGTGATTGAAATTTCATGAATTACACGTTTTACGAGAAAAGCTGACAATTGAGCCCACTTGAAACCGAGTTATTCTCGTATTTATATTTTTAGATATACATAATATTTCAATTGAAACAAGCCACCTCAAATAACTCTTTATATGGTGTGATTTATATAAAATTCCGAAACCTTTCAATTGTCATATCAAGGAGGACAACTTTTCATGATGATTTAAAATCATTATTGGGGGCGTAGCAGCTCGCAACCTTTAAAATTAAATAGGAAACAGGCGGTAGCAAATATTTTGAATGGGAGTTTAGCTAATAAATCAAATTTTAACGAGGACAAATCAGAGGCGGTATTTTATATGATAAATTAAATTTTAAGAAATGAGTAATAAAATTAGAGCATCAGCTAGGGTCACGTGGGGTTTAAACGGTAACGCAGCGGGTTGTATTTACAGGGGAGCTATAGAACCGGCAATGTTGTACGCGCGGGCGATATGGGCGGGCGCGTGTAAAGTTAAAGAAACAAAAAAAGTAGTCGAGACGCAAAGATTATTAACGGTTAGGGCCGCGAAAGGGTACTCATCTATTTCGGCAGACGCGGCGTGCTTTATTGCGGATAAATTACCAGTAGATTTACGTTTAAAGGGAACTTAAATTTCGTAGGGACGCGTATAAAATAGGGTTTGAGGGTTTAATTACGGCTACGGAAATTAGATTAGAACCGGGCGATTTAGAAAGGCGAGTAGATATAGGGGGCCGAATTCAACCTGGGGAATTAAAAAGTATTACTTATTAATTATTTTTGCTGATTCTTCTGTAGCCGAGACGTCAAAGAAAGGAACTACATATGCACATAACATGTCACAATGGTGTAATAATACCTGCTTGAAGATTAATGAAACAAAAACTAGCTTCTTATCTTTCAATACAGGTAGACAGGTACGTGACCAATCCTTGCTTATACGGTTGAACTCAAAAGCTGTTCCCATTACCTCAAATACAAAATTTCTTGGATGCATTATTGACGACGTCTTTTCATGGCAATATCATATTTCCGCACTCTGTGCTAAGCTATACTGTTGAAAATTTTAACACTTTTTTGACTAATTTAATAGTCAGGAGAGGTCCACACTCTTTTCGTGTTATTTTGTCGAGAACTATAGAAGTTTAAATTTGACGAGCAAAGATAGTCAAGTATTGTCTATTGTTAAGGGGTTATTTTGTCCAACTGACACGTGGAATTATAAAATACTTCTAGTCACATTTTATTTGATCTGGACTAGACAAATTTACTAGATGTTTAACTAAATGAATGCGGTCTATTGAGTGATTTAACACCGTTTTTTAAACACGATGTCTTTTTAATATGCAACTCTTATTTCTTAGTGCTATAATATTCTCTCTTTAAGACGTTTTCTCAATTATAAATATGCAAAACCACTCATTCACAAGTTTGTTTCAACTAACGTACTAATTTTAAAATGATTTTTTGAGAACCATTATAAAATTAAGTGAATGTTTATGCTATTTGATTCAAGTCTAAATAATTGCGTAAATAGATGTTCCCAATACATCTTTAAGTGTTGAAATTTTTTTTGCCCACTGGAATTAACGTTAATACACGAGGTTACACTTTGCAAGTCAGTCACATTTGGTGGTTGTTTGGATATGTTAATACGGAGAATCAAAACACGAAAACAGATACACGTGCAATGCAGGTGTGCGTATAATGCAATACTGTATTAGAATGGTGGGGTTTCTATATTTCTATCCGAGGGAAAAATTCTGATTGGTTTCTGAATGTCTAGAAAAAGTTAATCCTCAATCTAAACAAAGAATTCACACGAAATTCTAGTCATTTCTGTTCTGTTAAATACGCGTAGTCAACTCGTCTGGCAAAGTTTGGAAAAATCAACACTAAAATATTTGACTAGCGCAAAATTAACGCCAACACCGTAATATTTTCAACAGTGTATGTTCTTTTAGTTATGCCGTGTCCAAGCTGCGAACTAGTGTTAATCGTGATACTATCTTGGCGTTCTATCATGCTCACATTGAGTCTCGATAAAGATACGGTATTATCTTTTGGGCTCTCCCCACACTTTTCTCGGTGCTTTTGTTACAGAAAAGAATTCTCAGATCCATATTTTCATTTAAAACAGACAGATTCTTGCCCTACCATTATTTCACCACCACCGTATCATGTCTCTGCCCTCATTGTTTTTGTATGAGTGTGCATATATGCATTTAAACATATTACAGACTTTGTAGTAATGGTGATTTAATACAACTTACAATACGAGACAGTTGAGTATGTTGCGCATTTCCAAACATCGAACTGCGCTGTTTGAGAAAAGTCCGGGCTACGCCTGCATCAAGGTTTATGATGGACTGCCGAGTAGACTGCGTAATGAGTCTGACTTCAGTAAGTTTAAAATATCAATCCGTAACTATTTTACTGATAACTGTTTTTATAAAATATCTGACTATTTTTCTTGAGGTGTCTAGGTTTTAGCATGTCAATTCTCTGTTCTTTTATATACATTTTAGTGCTATTATTTTGTAATTTGTTGTTGTTGTTGACAAAGCCCATATCTGCTAGATCTAGTGGCTAATAAAGATTATTATTATTATTATTATTATTATTATTATTATTATTATTATTATTATTATTATTATGATAAATTTATAGGCACTTTTCGAGAGGGTTTAGAAATTTTTACGAATGGGTCGAAGGGTGAGGGTGGTACAGGGGCGGCTTTTGTTGTTCATAATAGGGGTATTGAAATAGATAATCAAAAGTTTAAATTAGGAGATCATTGCAATTATTGCTTTCTGGCAGAATTACTTGTGATAAATGAGGCAGTACGTTATATTAGTCGGGAGTGGGTATTTATGCGGGACACGCGAATTATAACAAATAGTTTATCCGTGTTAGAGGCGTTAGAGAATTTAAAAAATCCAACCGATTTGTTATTAGATACTTGGGAAATGTTGCGTGAAAGAGGTGTTAAACTTTTTTGGACTACGGTGCATGTAGGTACAACCGGTAATGAGAGGGCAGATCAATTAGCGAAAGAGGCGGCGTCTAGTGGGGATAGTGCGACAATTAGGTATGGATTAATTTCTTAGTAGTGCCACTAAGGAACTAAATAGGTTACGGAATGATATTTAGATAGTGGGGTAGTAAATATTTATCAATAAAAATTTTAGTCCTTAGTAGTGAATTAGTGTTATATTATAGTTTTAACGTGTTTGGGGTATATAACTAAGTAGTTGAGATATGAATTTTGAATTTAATTACTATTGACTAGAATAATTAGGATTAAGTTATTGCTAAGTACTTGAATAGGTACTGCTGTTGTTTTTTATATGACCTAATATCTCAGTTGGAACTAAATATACTGAATGATAGTAGTCCAACCAGATTGGCTAGAGCGGACCAAACTGAGAATATCATCAGGTCGATGATAGATAGGTCATCTGTTCCCTGGTGCTGCAATTGAGGATGTCATGGAGTATTTTGGGTGATTCTTTTGGTAGTGACCACTTCCCAATTATTATAGAGATAGAAGCGTTTCTCATGGTCGTGTGTTATCCCGAACCATCTGTCTTGGAGAAGGATGACTGTGGAGATACAATAAAGGATCTCGGATTTGGTCTCTCAATTTCCGATGGAGGGTGATATGGCTGTTGGTCTGCAGAACCTTATAATTACGGCTTCCCAAAACAGTTATAATAAAAAACCAAAAAAAAAAAATCACGGCGTACAAATCGAATCTTCGTTGGAATATATTCTTACCAAAAAAGTAATCACTGAAGGGAAGAAGGGATTAAAGGATATAAAGAATAAGTCTTTTCGGTATTTCTGCAACTCTCTAAATCGACAGTCTTCGATGTTGGAAGTCTGGAAGAAGATTAAACATTTTCGTGGAGTCTTTGTTCCGCGTCCAACCATTCCCTTGGCGTATGAATGTTTGTGCTCGTTAACGCCTTCCCAGATGAATTGGAATATAAGAAACAACTCTCTCGATTCCCAACAGCGTCACTTACAACCTATATATAATAGTACAATCTTGCTTCAAATGCTCTCTTGACATTTCGCAACATTTCTGGGCTTATTTGTTGGCATTCTTCAATAATTTTTTGTCAGAACTCTTGTGAGAAAATTTTATACGCGCCCAGAGAAAAAATCTAGTGTTGTAAGATCCGATGATTTTGCAGGTCATTTTATAGACCCTCTCCGACCAATCCAACGATCGCGAAAGTGATGGTCCACAAATTGCCGTAATCCGGCAGCGTAATGTGCAGACGCTCCATCTTGCATCTGGATCTTGCTCCGATTTTTTTGTGATTAAAGGATGGTATCGTCCAGCATGTTCAAATACATTCGACCATTTAAAGTTCCGTTAATGAATAGAGGTTCTAAGAGGTGACCGCCAACGATACCAACCTATACATTAAGTTTCTCCGGCGTTGCGTATGTGCTTCTCGCGTCAAATAGAGGTTAGTGTCACTCCAATATCTGCAGTTGTGACGATTTACTTCAATTCGTGTGAAAGTATAATTTTGAAGAGATGATTCTACAAACTGATAAACTGCTTACTCCTGATGCTTGAGATACCTGTTGTATCGATGTCCAAGCATTGCGACCTGACCTGAGACTTCAACGTTGGTATCTTCATTATTGACAACTCGATGAAAATCTTGCTTTTTGTTATGTACAGAGCCCGTTTCCATACATTTTTGCGTTAATTTCAGTACGTACTTGTGTCGTACATTTTGACCTGCATGATTCCGTTGAATAAGCGAACTGTAGATCTTGCGCACCTCCCATTTTCAGAAAGTCACTAATTCCACACGTTCTTGGATGGAATAGATAGACCGTATTAATTTACTGAGAATTTACGATTAAACTAAAAGTAAACCCCACTAAAGGACATTCCACTATACAATGGTAAACGTAAACTAATACCGTACAAAATAGGTGTCTAAAGCTGAAAACAGAAGCAAAAAATTTGGAGAAAAACGATTAAATATGATAAGTGAACGTGACAAAAACAAGTAGGAGTTACCTTAGTTACCATAAAAAATTGCGAAATGCCAGAAGAGTACATACGGAGAGCATTTGAAGCCATTTCATTATAATCGTGTTTTATTACTAGATTTGGGCAATTGTCCGGCGGAGCAGATACGTATTGCGTCGCTGGCCTCAAATAATATAAATAAAGCAGATCAATCGTATTATTGTAATTTAGTATGTATTTATAAAATATAAACGATATTAATAGAGTTGTGCAAATTTTCCTTGAGGACAAAGTCGGATAAAGCGGGCGAACAAACGGGCCACCTTGCGATGCATTCGCATTTTATATCACTACATTGTTAGATAAAATAAATAATTATACGTCCGCCTTATATAAAGATCTGCGGGATACTGATTTGCAACTTTACTGTTCATCTGATTTATTATTGGAGTACATGAGTTGGAGCGCACGTTCTGAATACGTACTTGCCGCGCTGGAAAATTTGCCCAACTCTATTTATTACACAGGTTATAAATTATGCATTTTTTGCTTACTGATTAAAAAATGACTTTTTGATACATGTTGCAGTAAAAAGAATTAAAAAATTTTTTGAATGTGTGGTCACAGGATCCATCTTCCCTATTCAAGTCTAAACGAAATTTTTAGTTGGTAAGAATTTTTGTAACTTACTGTCTTTAATGTAGGTACCACAAAAAATGAGTCTCATTATATAATCTTCCCAGATGTAGATGGGGATGTTGTTGATGCATGTTCCTAAATGCCAAAACTGAACGTTAAACTCTTCTGGATCTTCGTGTGGAACCACCTGATCCTTGTTGTAATCCCATGCGACTAGCTGCATAAAAATTTAAATTGTTTAAACTAAATTAATATATATTATAAAATTTATTAAATTAATTAAAAAAAAACATGTTTCAAATTTTTTTTTTACTATTATATTTGACATTAAATCCTAACGAAGTCCGGTCGGTACTCCTTTCCAAATAATTTATTAGAATATTTATTTATAAATTTAAATGATTAAATAACAATTTTTGTTATTTTTCTTTTACCTAATGTTAATGTACCCCTAATGTTGTCAATGACAAAAATGTCTTTTGACTATTCAACATTTCTAAATTAAAATAGATTAATTTATGTTATTATATTATATTATTATTACCTCCTGAAGAAGCCATTAATAAATGACGAAATATTGAGGTCAAAGTAGTTTTAATGAATAGACTACAATACCCATATAATTTTACGCCTAAACGTTAAGGTACTAATATATGTTATTATTATTTGAACAATTTCTCTTTCATACCTTCTTCAAAATAACTGAATTCTAGGGAATTAAAACCTTATAAAGCATGATCCAACAAAATATGAGTGCGAATAGTTTATTCATTTCTAGATTTTCTAATGTAATAATGTCTTAATTCTAAAACTTAAATAAAATATACTGGGTGGGTTTTTATCTTAAGACAACGAAATATCTCTAAAACTCTGCATCAAATCAAAAAAAGATTTGTTATAATGTAGGGGGCTCACTGAATGGTGCCGCACTCGATCCCCCACCTCAACCCCCCCCAGAGTGGGAGGGGGGACAACTTTGAAATCTTAAATGGGATCCCCATTTTGTATTGCAAATTCGTATTCTACGTCATCAAGTATGTAGTTTTTGTTTGAAACTTTTTTCGATTCGTAAGAGATTGCACTGTAATCGCAAAAAAACATGATTATGAACGTTTAGAAAAAATACACAAAGAAAAGAGAAGCAAGCAAACATGATTTTGTATTTTAATATAAATTAACATTTCAAAAAGCCATTCAATAACGAATAACTTTATCATACCCATTTCAGAGAATGTGTTCGAAAATATATTCATTATTTTTTACGTAGTAGTTAAGGAGAAAACAATTTCATATATCTTTGGCTGCGGTAGTACTTTCATTAACAATGACGTTGATGTTTTAGCCATCCGTATATCAAACGCCACAAAGTGCACATCTAGAAAGAAAGAGTGTGTAAAACAGGTTTCTGCGGGTTCTGCTATAATTAGTAAAAGTTACTTGAGATCCAAGAAACCAACACCTAATTTTGCAAGGTTATTTAATTTATTGGCTGAAAAGACTTAAAATCATGCATGTATCTGTTGTGTGTACTTATCATAAACTTATCTCGGTAACAATTGTTATAAAACCATAATCTGATTCAAGTCAGGTTTTTATTTACTTACCACTGCTTCATTTCCCTCAGTAAGGTCCGTGTTCTCGTAATAGTTACTCCAGTCAATGCATATTGGTTGCACGTCGTCAAAAAATTCAAATTCACTATCCACCTCTAACAAGGTTAAGAGGGAGTCTTGATCATTTGTAAATGTTACTTTTTTAATCTGTAAGAAAGTTGGTTTGTGATTACTTTCATAAGGGAACATCCATTTTTATAAATGTCTTTGAAGCATATGTGCCTTGTCTGCCAAGTAATACGACTAGATATCGCATGTGTTGCTGCTTCCTTCACGGGAGTACCAGATATATTAAACATGTTTAAATACTTGCACTGTTATTTCAAAAATTGGTATTCAATGCACGCAACACTGGGGATGAGGTTTCGGTCTGTCAGCTGCTAGATATTGCTTCTCTAATCTTTTAGAAATAATATGCGTTATTTAAATATTGTTCTAGTTATATGCGCAGAATTTAACCCTGATTTAAAAAAAAAGATAGACAAATTATCGGGTAAAGTGAATCACAACGATGGGAATATGGCTTCTGATAGACAGTTATTCATAATAGTGACAAGTGGTTTCAAAATACTTGGAGCAACAGCTTTAATAATAATAATAATAATTTTATTTCATCCTTTTAGACTACTTTTAGGAGTTTCGTCGAAATACCGTAGTGATCCCGCGTGTCCATGCCTTTTATCCGTATAACAATCTCCTCTACTTCATCTGAGGTAACAAGAATTTCTACTCATTTTGTTTGTTTTGTGCAATAGTTCATGCAGATCTATTGGTGGCTTGTCTATTTGGGGTGCCTTACGTGTAAGGCATTGATTCATACTATCAGGCGTTATATTTGTGCTGCAGGCCTGTCTAATGTTCTTTCCGGTTGTTTTTTTGCTTGTTTTCTGAATTTCTGATTTTATTTGTGTAGTTCTTTCTCACATCATTGTCGAGTGCGTTTTTATATGCAGCTTTATATTGATAGTATTCCTGGTACATTGCAGTAGAGTTGCTAGTTACTGTAGCAATAGTCGCTAATGCATCCAAATTATTTTTCATATTAATGATCTTTTCTGATACCATCTGCTTTCTACTTTCACTTACAGTAATTTTCCTTTCAGGGAAGTACTCATGGAAATGTTGCATCACTACTTTGAAGAAGACAGTATACATTTCGGCAGCGGATTTGTTATGGAATAAATCAACCCAGATGTAAGTACCCAGTTTACTTCTGTAATTTTGTATCTTATTGTGATCGAATGTTCTTATATATTTTATTTCTTTCTTTTCAGGTATAGTGCATACGTCCTCGAATTCGATTATTTGTACTAGATGATCAGCAGTATGCGTATTTACTGTACTTATGTTGGAATCATGTGTATCTATATTTGTGAAAATATTATCTATACATGTCTCACTGGAAGGTGTTATCCTAGTGGACTGCCTAGATGTTAATATTAAATTGAATGAGTGAAATACATCAAGTAAAGAATCTCTAGTGGTTGTTTTAGACAGGAAATTCACATTGAAACCCCCAGCAACAATGATTCTTGAATCGTGTGATGCTGTGTATTATATAATGTATCCGAGAATACTTCAACATTCCCGTCAGAAGACCGGTATTGTGCGCTTAATGGCGACAATCTCAATATCTATTTCAACAGACAACTTATTTAGATTGTGCAGCACGTCGTACTCAATACCTTGTCTTACGACTATCAGCGTTCCACCATGCTTTTGTATCTCTCTAGTCTCTACAAAAGCAGGCAGCCACTTCGTAGTTTTTATAATTTATTTTGTTTGTAATTGACTATACGTTTATATTCATCAAAGTAATATATACAGGCTCCTTTATTTTGCCGAGAAAACTGAAATCGCTTTATAACAATATTCTTAGGCCAAATTTCACTTCTTTGTACGTCTGTATGAAATTGAAATAGTCATATATTAAGGATATTAAAAAATAGTGACGAAGCTCTGCCTATATTTTTATTTTATCCAGGACAACGTGGCCTGAATAACTTGGGGAAAACCGCTCCGTGCAGTATAAGAAGTAATTGTTTTTATAAACGGTTATGTGTAGGTGTAGATATGTACTGCGGGTTTATTGTATAGCTTAGGTACAGTTTCAATGAAATCTGAAATTTCTGTTCTGAAATGTGCATCCAATACTGTACAGTTAGTGGTAAGGTGTTTCAAAATGAATAAATAGTGTTACCAGTGCCTATTTTGTTACAGAAATTTCTGGTTATCAATACAGCCTTACTAGTAAAACAATTAGATAGATATCAGCATGCGATAATCTCTGATATTAACGGGACTTACTTTCCTAATTTGAGCCGACCTCTTCTTTCTGTGTATGTTACTGTAGTGCTTACCAGCGATAATTGTGTAGTTTGATGCATCAAGTTCCAATGTGGTAATGTTGTTTATTTTAACGTATGTAGCAGGGATACATAACTTATCTGTAAAAGATGTTGTAAATATTAAGATGGTGATTTTTGATTCTTTTCCTTTATTTTATTTTTTTCTTTTTGTGCATGCAAAATAAGAAATTATAATAATAGCGGTAGTCTTTACACAAAACCTTCATGCGAGCGCTAAATGTTTAATAAAGTGTCAGGTAACAACAGAACTATGTTACAGTTATTTACTCCAGTGATTTGACCTGCAGATTTAGCAAAAATGCTTTTGCAATAGCAATGACCTTTTCACCTTTCTTCACTCTTATAGTAACCGATGTTAAGAGGTCTCGGCTTTTTCAAGGGCTTGCGAGATCAAATCCCGTTCTGGTCAATTACAATCACATAAAGATTACTACAGTTCCGAAAAAAAAACTTGTTACTTTTTTGAAATTGTAGTTTTACAGATTCCCAACTCAGGTCAAATATGCCGACATATTTTTAGATAACAGGACGATAAGTGTACCTCTAACTTTCTACACAAAAAGCTGTAGTAAAATTTACCATAATTACAGTATACTATACTATAAACGGTACTTTAAATAGAATCATGTAATTTTTTATTCATTTTTGGATTCTACGACCATAAATACGTTAGTATTCATTAGTTATTCCTATAAGTACATGATTCCGTTTTTGAGTTATTTAAGTTTTTCTTTCTTTTTAGTCATAATCATTGAATCATTGTGAAATTAATATCTCGGTTAATACTGCAAGTAGAGACTCCAAATTTGCAATGTTATGAATGTAGACAACTCTAAGAAACGGTACGCACACTTTACATTCAAACATAAAAGGTGTTCAAAACTGAGGAACAAAGGGACATTCAGCATTCCCTATACATATCTTTAATAGATTTTGAGGTATAAGCGACTGTTTGTTAAACTGACTCACTAACCCTATCTTTAAATGTTTGTAGCTGGTTCTGAAATGGGACCAAACCACAAATGTGTAGTTTATTTTGTTTCAATATACAAATCCGGTGATGTAGACAATTCCAAAAACTTGCTACTAGACCTATTAGTCTATTAACAAGTTTTTCTAAATTATTTGAAAGAGTAGCATACAACCGATTGTTGGGGTCTCTCAATAAGTTTAACATCATAAACAAATGTCAACATGGCTTCATTAAGGGTAAGAATACGGAAACTGCACTTTCCGAACTAATAAGCGGAATTTTAAATGCCTTGCAGAATAAACAAATAACTTTTGCTTACTTATTAGATCTTTCAAAAGCGTTTGATAGCATTGACCATTCCATACTTTTACAGAAGCTTGAGCACTATGGAGTAAGAGGTAACGCTTGAGCTTGGTTTTCATCCTACTTAAACGAGCGTCAACAAAAAGTGCGTGTTAGAATTAAAAATAAGGCTGCTCTTTTAGATAAGATGACCATAACAAAAGGTTTGCCACAAGGTAGCATACTAGGTTCTTTACTATTTATCGTTTACTTTAATTATATTTATAATCTTAAGTAACTTTTCAAGTATAAATTATGCGGACGATACTACTTTTTTAATAACTGGTAATACACTAGATGAAGTTATCGATCTAGGCAGCACTTATCTAAATACAATTGAGGAATGGTTAACTATCAACCAGCTTAAAATTAACCACGATAAATCAAATGTCATCTTCTTCAAATGTAACAAATTTCACATCAATGTACTTTGTAAAAAAAACTATGTAGCTATTGCTTTGCGATTCGTCGCCTTTAAGATATAGTAAGTTGGCATGCGCTTCGTATTACGTATTATGGTTGCTGCTACTCAAACTTAAAATATGGAATCGTTGTTTGAGGTGGTGGTAGTGACTTATGTTGTTTTATTTGATTCTGTAAAGACTAAAACACGACACTGTGATATACATATATTAAGACTATTACAAAAAAGGTATCTAAGACCGTTACATCCCACGTGGAACTCACACACACTTGAACTTAGGTACTAAAACCAATACCAACCTTAAATTAATCTAAAAGTATTACGATTCATAACACCCTCTCTTAATACTTTTCCTAATTATAGTAAACTACTTTAACGCATGTTATTTATACATAATTTACTACAAAAATAAAATACAATAAACAAAACTACACTATAACTTTCTAAATATTTAGCTACACCCCTCTCTTACTGCAAACCCACACCTTTCTTATTTGAACAAAACTGATCTTTGCTTTGTCCTTTAGTTAACATATCAGCCAACTGAAATTTTGTACTGATATATTCCAAAACCATTTTTGTTATCTTTTAAATTTTCCGAAATAAAGTTATATTTAATGTCAATATGTTTCACCCTTTTGTTATCTTCTGGATTCTTGACTAAAGCTATACACCCTTGGTTATCTTCGTAAACTGTGAAATTTAAAATTGATATTCATATCCGTTAATAATTTTTGGTACCATAAACAATGTTGCACCGCCGTACATAATGCAACTAATTCAGCTTCTGAACTCGAAAGTGCGACGCTAGTTTGTTTTCTAGTGATCCATGCAACACTATTACCGCATATCTTAATTAAGAATCCCGTAACAGACTTTCTATCTGTCTCGTCGCTGGCCCAATCTGAATCTACATAGCAGGAAAGTAACAACTCCTTTTTTCTTCTTTCATAAATCAAGTTTAAATCACTTGTACCTTTCAAATACCTTATTAATCTTTTTAAATACGTCCAAACTTGTTCCGAATTTTTCTCCTGGTATCTACTGAAGTAGTTCACAGAGAAGCTAATATCTGGTCTTGAGCCAAGCATAAGATACATCAAGCATCCTATCAGCTTTCTAATTGGCCTATTTCCATTGTCACTAGTTTCATTCATATTAATTCTCAGTCTCGGGTCTATGGGAGTTTCACATGGGTTACAATTCTCGAAATTAAATCGTTTTAAAATTCCTCTCAAATATCTTTTCTGACTTAATTTTAACATGCCTTTATCTCGATCATACTCTATCTCTAATCCCAGGAAATTCTTCAAGTCTCCTTTATCCTTTATTTCAAATTTGGTCATTAATTCATTTTTACACTTGTCTAATGCTGTTAAATCTGGTCCAGATAAAATTATATCATCCACATATAATAGTAAATACATTGTTTGGTCACCAAATCCTTTAATGTACAAACAGTAGTCTGTTTCTGATCGTATGAATCCTAAATGAATCAAATAATTGTTGATTTTATTATTCCAGCATTTGGACGCTTGTTTTTAAGCCGAATAATGATTTATTTAACTTTAAAATGTTACCCAGCTCACATTTAACCCTCTCTGGCGGGTAAACATATACGTTCTCTTTCAGGTCGCCATTGAGGAAAGCAGTTTTCACATCCAATTGCTTAAAATAATGTTTGTTTTGGTTGCCTATCGATAGCAGGGTCCTTATCGTTGACATCCGGGCTACAGGGGAATAAATATCGTTGAAATCAAACGATTCTCTTTGCACGAATCCCCTTACCACCAATCTGGCTTTATATTGATCTTTTAAATTTTCTTCAAACGGTTTATAAGTAAATATCCATTTTGTGTGTAGAATTTCTGCATTCTCTGGTTCCTTGACCTCCGTCCATGTATTATTTTTCTTAATGGAATTTAATTCTCTACGTACTGCCTCTAGCCACATTTCTTTATCATCTCTATTTGTTAAATTATCAAAGTCAGTTGGGACGTTTTCTACAAAGCCACACGCGTCGAAAGCCATATAAAGTTCGTAGTCGTCATATCTGGTAGGCATTTTTATGTTCCTTCGGACATTCCCTTCAACTTCACCTTCATTTAAGTCTCTGTTTGAAGTGTCAGTCTCATCTGTGTTCTCTCTTAATTTTTCTATTGTGTCACTAATTATCAATTCATTTTCTATATCATCATTTATCTTTATCTCGCGCTTTTTAAACCAAAATTCCTTTTCATTAAATTTCACATCTCGGGCAATAATAATTTTCTGTTTTTCTACGTTCCATAATCTATGCCCCGTCAAAGCATATCCCACCATTACACACTGTTCTACTTTTACATCAAATTTGCTTCTAAAATCTTTTGGTATGTGTGCATAAGCAACACAGCCTTTTAGATTACTTACGTCGGGTCGTTTTCCATGCCAAATTTCTGCTGGGGTTTTATCATTTAGACCTGCAGATAAGCCTCTATTCATGATGTAGTTAACTGTTCTTATCGCTTCACCCCAAAAAACTTTTGTGACCCCCGATTCTTCTATAATTGCTCTACTTCTTTTTACTAAGCTCCTATTTTTCCTCTCTGCCTTACCATTTTGCTGCGGGCTGTATGGTACATTGTAATCTAATGTAATTCCCTTTTCTGTATAAAAAGTTTTAAAATCTGTTGAAATATATCCCCCCCCCTTATCACATCTTAACTTTGAAATTTTCTCATTAAATTTTGACTCAACCATGCTGACATACTCTCTGAACCTATCAAATACCTCATTTTTTTCTTTAATTAAATAGACTACACAAAAATTGGAAAAATCGTCAATAAAGGTGACGAAGTATTTTTCATCAGCATAGGTCGTAGGTGTAATAGGCCCACAAACATCAGAATGAATTATTTCCAATATTCTATTGCTTTTAGTTCGCGAATTAAACGGAAATCTACTCATTTTACCCTTAACACAAGGTTCACAAAAATCTATCTCTTGAATTTTTACATTTTCTAATCCATTTACCATATTTTTCTTAATTAATTCTCTGAGCCCCGAAAAACCTATATGCCCATACCTTCTGTGCCATTTCATAAAGTCATTTTCAATGTTTTCTACATTCATTGATTCAATTTTTTGACAGTGAGAATGAAATTTCATACAAATTTTCCCTTGTGCCCATACCTATCAAGCTGTCATCTTTGTCTATCAACTTAACCCTTGCATTTTCAAAGATTACTTTGATTTTGGCCATTTCTAATTTCTTTACACTCAAAAGATTCTTTCTTAGATTTGGTACATACAGTACATTTTTGATAGAACAATTTACTTTCTTATTTCCTATATTACTTACTACTTTTACATTACCAACTCCCATGGCCAATAGGAAATTTTCATTTTTTGCAACTGCTATTTTAATGGGTTCTTTTAATATTATAAAATCACTGAAACAATTTTTCTCATTGACCATGTGATCTGTACATCCAGAATCAATAAAAAAATTTAAACTATCGCTTTTATTTTGTTTATGTAAGTTTTTACCCATGGTTTCCAACATGAAGCAAACACTCTTGTCACTTTCTTCTTGCTTTTCTTGTCTGTCTTGATTTGCTGCATAATTGCTTCTGCTGTAATTCCCTCGATGACCTTTGAAACCACCTCTATCTGTGCCTCGGTATGGTCTAAAAGCTCCTCTTGAACCTCTTTTAGAAGTTGATGCGAAAGGTCTATTATTTTCATTGTTTCTCCCATATCTTCCTTCTATCCTGGTTTCATCATTACTCCTCCACGATGCCTGTGAATTCTTTCCACAATCTCTCTTGAAGTGTCCCATTTCACCACATTTGTAACATGCTTTGTTTTGTGCTTGAAAAGCATAGGTTCCGCTTTGTGAACTTTCCCCTACTTGTTTGTTTAACTTCCGTTTTTCATATTCAGCTATTAGTTTCTTCTTCACATCGGAGTAGGTTAATCCTTGCGAATTTTCAATTACAGTCACAATGGTTTCATAAGATTTTGGTAGACTTAACAAAATATTGCAAATAAGATCATCATCTTTCATTTCTGTTCCAGATACTTTTAAATGTCTTACCACTTCATCGAATTCATTTAAAAAATCTTCTATAGACTGCTTTTCCAAAAATTTCATAGCAAGCAACTTCTTCTTCAAATAAAGTTGTCCGGGCAAACCAGTTTTCTCATATTTTTCCTTTAATGTCTGCCACATTTTTAATGCCGTGTCCTTATCCCGTAAATATTCAAGTTGAGAATCCTGTACGCACTGTACAATTAATGATTTTGCTTTCGCTTCTTTCTTAATATATTCTTCAGTTTCTTTCTCAGTCATTGCACTTGTATCTCTCTCCTTTTGAATAAAAGTTAATACACCATTTTCGTCTAAGATCATTTCCATACGAAATTTTCAGTTATAATAATTCCTACCGTCTAGAGCTTCTATTGCGTAATTCTTTGTTTGCGACATTATTTCTTGTTTCATTCAATACTTATTATATCTGCCTATGCCTGTGGTGTGTCTGGGCCCATAACCTGTTGTTTTATTTGATTCTGTAAAGACTAAAACACGACACTGTGATATACATATTGCTACGGTATGGCTCCCCGGTTGTTTGAACTCTATGCTGTTAATTTTCCAAGATCAAGTTTTGGCTTTGCCGCGCGCAAATTCTCACTTAGATTTAATTGTAAGAAAGAATTTAATAGTTTTGTTTGAGTATTTTATTGTTCAGTTGTGTAAAGTTAATTTCATTTATTTGTACATTTTGCGTACTCCAGTATTGTATATTGTATATGCTAGTATTTTCTTTGCGATGCGTTGCGCCTTCATCGCACGCAGATGTTGTAGATTTCATATATATGATTGTGTTACCTTGAGGACCCGGCAGTTACCAGATTGACGAGCGCGAGTATTGTCTTGTTTAGTTTTCTTGGTTACCGTATTTGGTAATTCATTTTCATTTTAAGATGTAGTTCGTTGTTTTGAAATTTTAAAATCGTCCATCTAGCAACTCAGTTTATTAATAAGTGTTATATCGTTGTGCACAAATCTCATGTAAGGCTCTTTAATAATTTTGTGATCGCGTTTAGAGTTTAAATTTTCCGTTTTTTTTTGTAGTTTTCAAATTAATTTTATTTTAATCACCTCGGGGTAGGTGAAGAGAAGCTTTGTGCTTGTTTTTTTTAATTTCATTTTGATTTTGCTTGGTTCTCCACGTTGATTTATTTAAATTTTAGTTTGCTTTGAATTTTTGAGACCACGTGGATTTTTTGTGGTATAAGTAATTCCTTCTAGAACGAATCCACCATTTTGTTTGCTAAAGGATTTGCATTGTCCTTTTTAATTGTAAATTCACGAAGGGGTTATTTTAATCCAATACCTTCAGTATTACGGTTTTTCCCCTATTGTTGTTAATTAAATGTTTTTTTTTTCTTTTTACAATAAAAGTTAATGATTTTAAATATCATCTTAAGTAGTTCTTTTATTTTTGAATTAGCCACTTCTATTATTAGGAATTTTAAAGAAAGTCAAATTTTACAAACGCCCACTATTACTTTTCATGAAAGTTACTCTGAGATATAAGAATCTCTGGCGCCCTTTTAAATTCATATTTGCTGAGCTAGCTAAATTAATTTTGTCATTTTTAATTTCTTTAAACTTATATGCTTGGACAATCAGTTCACAGCAATATATTAAGACTATTACAAAAAAGGTATCTAAGACCGTTACATCCCACGTGGAACTCACACACACTTGAACTTAGGTACTAAAACCAATACCAACCTTAAATTAATCTAAAAGTATTACGATTCATAACAACTTAAACAGAGTTTTTTTTTTTTGACACAGAAAAAGATTTTACGTGTGATTAATAAACTCGAGTACTCTCAGTCTTGCAGAGGATTCTTCAAACAAACTGTATACGGTATTTACATTTTTGAATTGCTAATCTTCTTATTTAAAAACATAAATAAATACTTATGCGAGGATAATGTATAATGATGATAATACAACATGAGTATTCTACAAGGTTTAAAACCGATTATCGCTACCCCAAGCATCGGCTCACACTAAGTGAGAATAATTTAGAATATAATTGCCTGAGGTTCTATAACAAATTGCCATCACATATTAAAACTGTTAAAAAGTTGTCAACATTTAAAAATTATGTATACAAAATACTACTAGAAATAGAGCCATACAATATAGAGGAATTTATAACCTCAAATATACATTTATAAATATTTGCTCTTGACCTGACGTTTGTATCGTTCCTTTTGTGTTGAAACATTGCAATAATATAGCTATTCTATTCTGTTTTAAACAGTTTTTTGTTACAATCGCTTGCAATACTTGTTTAACCTGCTACAATATTAAACTACACATAGTATTTTCTAAATTTTTGTTAGTAGAGTTTAATAATGACATTAGTAGACAGAACTACAGTTGTAAAAACACTACCACAATGCGTTTACTATTAAATGTTGTTCTGCGTACAAACATATTTTTTTTTCTGTCCAGTAGACGCTTGTTACGGATAAACATTGATAAGTTTCAACCGCCTGTAACAAAATTATTCAGCTTATATTGTATAAAAGCAAGTGTTCACTGAGTGCGATGTAACTTAATTACTGCTGCGCGCTTATCAGCGCTTATTTGCAACAAACGTCTACTGTGCGTCGACCCGATTGCTACGGTGAACGTATATCCACATTTCGAAAGCGCTAATTTCTTACACTCTGTATGAATTGAAAGGGTTACGTGCCTGTCAAAAGATGGTAAGCTGAAATTATGGTCGCTGTACATTTTAATTCCTCGTTTTCATCATAGATGGCCGCTAACCATGGATATTTGTTATTCGCTGTCGACCGACCGCAATCTAAAAGCAAGCAAAACATTAATTTTTGAGTTATAAGTAAAATAAACGAAATAAACGAAAAAGTTAATTGTTTCCAAATACAACACTTTATAAATAATAATGAATAAAGAAAAGAAGGAAAACGTCCTTATATTCGCTTAAAGTTGCTAAATATATTTAAGACAATATGTTTCGGCCAACAAATGCCATCTTCAGGTCTTCTACAAGTCAAAAAATAAAATACATTGAAATAGAATGAAAACATATATTTATACTATTATATAACAGTTTTTAAAATTTTGCAAGTTATAATTAAATGAGTAATATAGTATACGCTAAAATAAGTAATAAAATTAATAGGGTTTGGTGATTAATACTTGCAAAACGACATGTTACGAAATGTAAAAATTAAAAAGTCAGAAATGGACATTTAAAAAAAAAACACGTCAAAACAGATTAAAATCAAAATTAACTGCGAGACAATTATCACGGATATAGAATCAACACTAAGGAACGCATCGCAATATAACAAAACGGCCCAAAAGAATGTGAAAAACATTTCGGAGATAAAAAGAAGAGATTTAAATCTATATGTGCATTGTGTCTGTGTGAAAGAATACCACATATGTAGAACAAGCGAAATAAAAAGTATGAAAATAAATATGAAATTTAATAATGAATGTAATGTTAAATTAATTTTTAAATGGAAATATAATGTGAAAATGAAGAAAAATTAAATTACTTAAAGATATAATTTGAATAAAAAAAAAAGAATAAGAGAAAGTCAATTTGAAAGATAGGTAAATATGGGCCATTATAACATCTTTCATCTAACAAAATGACCGCCTCATCAATGCGATGCCTCTCTATTTCATATGCTTCCAATAAAGATAATCTAACACTTTTGTCGTGATTATGTAAAAGGGTTATATTGTCATTGTTGTGACTGGTATAACTGGTGTTAATTAAATGTTGAAAGAAAACTTGATTTGAGTTGTTTCCGATGTTCGTTAATTCTGATTCTTAATTTTCTATCTATTTCTCCGATAGAAGCTGCATTTACGTTGGTCACATTTTATCTTGTGTAAAAAGAAATGCCCAAAAATATACACTAAAGTAAAAATATAAATAATAACTAAATAAGATTAGTATTACTAAAATACCAAAATAATATCAATGATAACTAACACTCTTATATTGCTTAAATTTTATCGAATTCGTGGGCTACAATATTTTATTTATTTAATTCTGGTCAGGTAAAGTCAAATAGTAAACAGGTGTTTATTTGACAATGATGGTCGAGCGGTGGGGCATCGGCGTTGGTGAGGTGATTCTGAACCCAGAGTTACAAACCGGGGGTTTGCCTGTAAAGAAAAGCCACCTGAGCACTCCGGTCATCTTTAATTAAAGCAAATAGCAGGTTACACAGTTAAATGTTAGGTTACAACCTTAACAAACTCGGTTCTCCCGAAATATAATCTTCGTTGTGTTCGGTTCACCCAAACTTCGCTATGTCCTTGTGATTCGGGAGCTCGTGAGGCGCGAATCCCCCGCGGTTCACAGAAGGTGCATGCGAAGCCGCCCGGCGCCTTCCCCGTGCGCTCATTTTTATGACCCCCGGGGTCGCCCAGCGCCTGCGGTCAACTGTGTCGTGCGGATCCCCCACGTCACAAAGCGTGCCCCGCTAGGACGACTAGCTTTTCCTAACCAAAGCATGCTTAAGGTTACTCAGGCTATTTCGCAAATCTAATTTCTTACTCTACCTTGTACTAAAATAACAAGAATGCTCTGTGATTAGACTCGCCTTTAAACGGGTCATAAACCTACACTCACTGTACCACGACTAATTCGTCACTCTACTCTAAAGTATATTATCGGAATTCAACCGTCTCAGCGTTTTGTTTATTTGACTAGTCGGCGTGCCGTAGCCCTTATAGCGTTAAAGAAACGGCTGTCGGCATCGGTATCATATTTCAGGCCTCGTCCGTCGACTTATCAAAATGCTTATACAAAGTGTATATACGGTTCTCTCCGTAAAAATCGAGAATAGTTTTTAATACTTTTTCTACATAAATGGTAGACGGTACAAACAAATTAATGCAAAGAGAAAATATTTCTTACATTCGGCCATCCTGCGTTTCACCTCGTCCCGAGGTGACGTCCTTTTCTCTATTCGTGGGATGAGGATCCATTCTCCACAGGGGAAAGCACGACGCCATCTTCCCCGCTCTCACTGTCGGTGGTGTCGGATATTCCTCCTGGTGGACACCACTGCTTCATTCGATCCACAGCAACGGTCCTTTCTTGCGTAGTCCTCTTAGCTGTTCGATTCGTTGAGGGCATATCTTTAATTCGGTATCGATCGTTAGGCAATACGGCAGTCACAATCATTGGCCCTACGTAAGGGGGATACTAGTTTTCGACTAGTGCCGGTGGCAGATGGATTTTGTACAGATTCCACGTCCTCTTTGGTTTCGTTACTATTCCGAACAAAACGTAAACTATTCTTATCCTTAATTAAATAAAGATTCGGCAGTTCGGTAAAAGGTCTTCCAATCAGGGCGGGCACGGTTTGAACATAATCGGGTACAATATGTACCTTCACTTCTTCCTCTATATTATCCATGGTTAACATCAGGGTCGTAGAACCAGCGTAGTAGTGGTTCCCTCCCTATCTTGTAGAGTGATCTTGTCCGAACTGTCGTACTTTATTCCTAAACGATTAATTTCACCTAATCTAACTATATTACAAGAACTTCCTAAATCTATGTATGCAAACGATTGCTGGCCATTAATCAAGATTTGTTTGTAATATTTGCTGCTTGTTGGTTCTTGATACCTTTATGGCCTAGTCAATCAACTTGTTTTAGTTTTTATGCTTTTGGTGGCATCTTTTTATTCTTAAGATAACAATCTTTCTCCTTGTGTCCGTATCGTTGACAGAATGTACAAGTTTTTCGCCAACCTCTGCAATCTCTAGCATAGTGTCCCGTTTTTTGGCACCGGAAGCATGTCAACATATCTTTCGGTTTGATTTTCGTTGATGGGACGACTGTCATTTTTTCCTTTGCTTTATATTTAGGCCTATCTTGTTGCTGTGAAGGCCCTGGCATATCATCAACCGAATTCAAATACTGATATAAAGCTTCAGGGGTGCGGTATCGCCCAGATTTTGCTCCTGTTTTCACGACGATATCGTCTATTCCTCCAATTATGCAAGACACGGCATCCGAGTCAGTGATTCTCCACGCATTTAATAGGGATAATTTTTCATGATAATATCGTGCAAAGCTCTCATCTGGTCTCTTCCGTCTTCTTAACATCTCCTGAAGGTCGTCACAATACTCTCGTTGGCTTGGAAAAACGCTCTGAATTTCCACTTTCCATTCTAACCACGTAACCACCATTGGTAACCCTTTGTACCACACCTGTGCAAGTCCCCTTAATTTTGATAACGCAAAATAAATTACGGTCTCTTCTGACCACCCAAATACTTCCCGCAACTCATCTACCTTCTGACACCATTTTTCGGCGGTTTGTTCTCCCTCCTTAGGATTAAAAACCGGTACAATATTTTCATTTGGTAAAACAGTTTTTACCCTATGTTCGGCGCTAGTCTTAATAAAAGACGAAAAAATATCTGCCAAACGATCGATCGAATCTGTCGTCGAACTACCCTGTATACTACGTGCGTCTAGCACGTCGTTTCCTGCCACGCTGTCCTTTATTTATCTTTGAATTTTATTTAACTCGCTGTACAAAATTAGGAGGGAAATAATTAGAATAAACCCTATTAACCGCAAATATACAACGAAATTCGATTCGTAAATCAACGCTTATGGTGGAAAGCAATAAAATCTTTGTCCCGTTCCTATTGTTTCAAATTTAACCCCCGTAACACCTCACCAGACGCCTTTGAAAAATTCAAAATATATTCTTTTTTTTTTTGAGTATTATCCCACTTCTGAAAAATTGTAAAAAGAAATGCCCAAAAATATACACTAAAGTAAAAATATAAATAATAATTAAATAAGATTAGTATTACTAAAATACCAAAATAATATCAATGATAACTAACACTCTATCTTGCTTAAATTTTATCTAATTCGTGGGCTACAATATTTTATTTATTTAATTCTGGTCAGGTAAAGTCAAATAGTAAACAGGTGTTTATTTGACAATGATGGTCGAGCGGTGGGGCATCGGCGTTGGTGAGGTGATTCTGAACCCAGAATTACAAACCGGGGGTTTACCTGTAAAGAAAAGCCACCTGAGCACTCCAGTCATCTTTAATTAAACCAAATAGCAGGTTACACAGTTAAATGTTAGGTTACAACCCTAACAAACTCGGTTCTCCCGAAATATAATCTTCGTTGTGTTCGGTTCACCCAAACTTTGCTATGTCCTTGTGATTCGGGAGCTCGTGAGGCGCGAATCCCCCGCGGTTCACAGAAGGTGCATGCGAAACCGCCCGGCGGCTTCTCCGTGCCTTTATTTTTACGACCCCCGGGGCGCCCAGCGCCTGCGGTCAACTGTGCCGTGCGGATCCCCCACGTCACAAAGCGTGCCCCGCTAGGACGACTAGCTTTTCCTAACCAAAGCGCCCTTAACTGCTTAACGTTACTCAGGCTATTTCGCAAATCTAATTTCTTACTCTACCTTATACTAAAATAACAGGAATGCTCTGCGATTAGACTCACCTTTAAACGGGTAAACCTACACTCACTGTACCACGACTAATTCGTCACTCTACTCTAAAGTATATTATCGGAATTCAACCGTCTCAGCGTTTTGTTTATTTGACTAGTCGGCGTGCCGTAGCCCTTATAGCGTTAAAGAAACGGCTGTCGGCATCGGTATCATGTTTCAGGCCTCGTCCGTCGACTTATCAAAATGCTTACACAAAGTGTGTATACGGTTCTCCCCGTAAAAATCGAGAATAGTTTTTAATACTTTTTCTACATAAATGGTAGACGGTACAAACAAATTAATGCAAAGGGAAAATATTTCTTACACTTGTAAACGCCACTTTTATCAAATAAGTTAATGTGTTTATTGTTGAAGTTTAAAATATTATGTATTATATTTCTAGATTTGAAAGAGAGTAATATTTGAAAAAAATAGCTAATTTGAAAGATAAATTGGTGTATGTGAACTGTATAATATATTTAAATTAGTATTATGAAGATCTGTAGATAAAAGATCTGATTTCATTTTATATTTTATTATTAATTTATCTATGGTATTAGGTGGGAAATGCACATAATGAACCACGAAAACCCTTTCCACTGAAACATTAGACTGTGATTGAGATATGTGGATGATGTTTTTTGTTTATGGCAACATTTAATTATAACTTTCGAAATTTTAAAAACTATTATATAATAGTATGATTGTATGTTATCACTGCATTCTATTTCAATGTATTTTTTTTTTGAAAGATGGCATTTGTTGGCCGAAACATATTGTCTTAAATTTATTTAGAAACTTTTAGTGAATGTAAGGACGTGTTTTCCTTCTTTTTATTACTAATTACGTACCACATTCATGGATTTCAACATATAACAACACTATGCCTAAGTTATTTGGCCATTGATAATTTATTCTTATAGAGAATGTTCGTACCGTGTATATAATAATTTAATATATTTGAACAATTTTTCATTTTCTTGGTAATAGCGAATATTTTTTTTTAATAAGTCGAAGACGGTAATTAAATACATACATTTTTAGATTATTTTTATTTTGTAATAAAATTATTTTACAGGTTATTAATGCGGCTGTCCCAACCCCACATACTGACAGTGCGAATCATTAACCCTCCCAATTCTAGATAAATATGATTTAAAATTACCATGACCCGTTATTAACTCTACTGCCTGATACGACAAACTAACCCCCATTTGATTCATTAATCCACTTCTCATTACCGATTGTACCCACGCGACCCATAGTCCAAAATATTTTCCTTTTCGTTGTAATAGCGGCAGCGCCATTGTTTTACCCTCGGTGGTATGTTTTTCATCCTGTTAGGACCGTAAGTACAACATCTATAGTAAAGTTTTAGTGTGGCTTTCCTTGCTCCTCGGCGAGTGCTGGAAGATAACTTAAGTCGCTCCACGGACATAAACAGAATAACAACTGATAGTTAACCGATTTATTATATTTTTATTATTATGAATAATCATAGAGAAACTATTTAATTGGAGTGGCAACATTTCAATTCAGTGGCGGCTCCTTTTAAAGAGCCACGGCGCCATAGCCGTATTAATCATTAAAAAGCTTTTATTTTCTATAAAAATATCTATAAATACACGTAAGCACATCTAAGTACAGAACAGATCGTCTCCGATTTCAGACGGTCAAGAGGGGGTGCACAGATTACATTGAAGTGGGACCAGCCATATCTTGGCCCGTTACCAGTTGGTTGATCAAGTCACGCGGTGGTTAGTGATAATTCTCAGTATATGTATTCCCAGATGCGTCATTATTATACGTCATTGCTCGCCACTGTAAGGGAAGGGTGTCTTCCACTATCACGGTATGGAAATCTAAAGCAAGCGTGTGAGTCAGACGGCCATCGAAGATCGGTTATTGAAAGTACATCGCAAATAAAAATTGAGAAATAGACAAAAAATAAAAAAGAGGCTGAAAATTTGGAAAAGCACTGATAAAAAAAATTAAAAAAAACAAAAAAATAAAACAAAACAAACAAAAGCTACCTGAAGCGCATATATGTGATATTTATTACGTGACGGGACCGACTTGAAGAACAACACTGTTCAAAACGCACGCTCTAGCAGAACGCCAGACTTCTACTTTAGTATAATAATCTTTGTGAAGACGTCCCTGTGAACTACCCACGCTCGAAGGATTGGGTAAACATTTGTTTTCTGAAGTTCGAGTGCTAGTGAATAACTCAAACCGTGGACAGACTATACTATCTCATTTTCTATAAAATGGTGTGATCACGGCGAACGCCCGACGTCTGGTATCCTAGTAGCGTTGCGAACGAAGCTTTCGCCGTCATTCACCGCAGATTCTTCGTATCATAGCAGGGCTTCAAGCAGTATATTTCATTCTTTACGTGAATGAATGAAGCGTCGTGCATGAAGCAAATTTCTCATATCGCCTTCACGCGTGAATATTGCAGTGTGAACCGACGAAAGAGTGAAAGGAGCCTATTCTCAAGTCACTGTATGCATTGCGCACGCACTACCTAATATCTACTTCGTGAAAGATTGCGAATGGACAGTTCCGTTCATGGCATAGTTTTTGTAATCGGTTACATTTTAATATTAAATCAGCAATAATGAGGTATACTCATTAGCACTTGTATTTTCTCCGACATTTATTTTTGTGGTCGGTCGAAATGAGGACTTTTTTGTGTCGACATTTATAACGAAATTAAAGAGTATGTATTTTGAAATTTATATGGTTGAAAACAACACTTATCAAAATAAATGCAGCAACAATTTTCAATTTTAGGTGGTTTATTATTACAACGAATAAAATTTATAATACTAACAAAATGAACAGTGAAATAAAACTAACACGTATGCCTATAACGTTACGTATAATTTCAAAAGCAATTATTTATTTAAATAACATTGTTCACATCAATAATACACCTAAATGTTGAACATGAATGCGTAATTCACTAAAGTAAAAAAAAATTATATTCGAAATTGTATAAAATAGGTATATACATATATAAATAAAATAAAAATTAAACAAAATTATAGATTCTTATTTAAAAAAACTAATTGGCTAACTTTGTTTCCACTAAGCAAATTTCTTTTATCTGTTATAATTGGGCCCGTTTTAGAGATATTCTTTTCGCTGGGTACTGACGTTGCCATAATACATAAATTCTTTATGGTGAAAGAACAAGATTGGGATAACAATTTTTATACTTTTACCACCACAGGAGCGGATCGCCTTGCCTTGCTAAAATAGATTTTCATAGATACCTATCAAATTCTTCTGTAATATCGTCTGAACGAACTTCTGATATAAACTTCGATACATTATTGTCAAAATTTTGCCATATATCATTTCTTTCAGCATTTTCAAATACCGATACGTTATTGTTGGTATTGCTTTTGTAAAGTATTATTTCCTTCAACAGCGAATTGCAAGCTGCCTCGAAGCTAGCAGAATCGCTAAACCCATTTTTTTTAAATCTTGGGTCCAGTGCTGTTGCATACCATAGATTATATTATTTGTACTGTCCCGAACCTTTTATCTATTCCTACTAATAATTTTTGACATAATCTGATTACTTCACTGTTTGCATCTACGTTGTTTTCTAAGAAAGTTTTAACAAAATTATATAAAGAGTTTGTAATTATGATTAGTTTAGAAATAGTTACTGAATTTTCTGAGCTTAGTTCTTCTGTAGCATCCTTAAATATTTTTAACACTGTACAAATATGTTGAATAGTAATAAGGTCACTTTCTGTTATAACATTTAGGGAAGGATAATATGTCGTTATTGTTTCATTTAAACAGTCACTGATTTTGAGGATTCTCTCCAACATGTCGTAGGTTGAGTTCCAGCGAGTTATAACGTCTTGCTTTACCAGTAAAACAGCTTCGTTGCCTTGATTCAGTTGGACTTCCTTCAATTTATGTGTTCCCTGAGGACTTCGCTTAAAAAATGCAACAATTTTTTTAATTTTATTGTGTAATGGCTTTATTTCCTTGAAAGCATCCTGTACAATTAAATTCAAATTGTGGGCGTAACAACGATGGTGTCTTCACGTCGAAAGGGCCGCGTCGAAACGTCCCATTCCGTGTCTTTCTTAGGTGTCAAGTTTATTTTTTCCCCTGTTGTACATGTTTTTACCGCTGTTGTTTACTTTGTCGCCTTTACACTTACAGCTGCCTCTCGTTATAAACTCCATACAATGCGGGTTTTAAATTTAATAACATTTATTTACATACTGGAATAAGTTCCTATAATCGTTCAAATAACTATCTTTTCAAATCTAATTGTTAAACATTTTGTTTTTAGCTAGGAATTATATTTTTATTAATACAAAATAAATAATTTAAAACATTAAATATTATTTTATTTTTTGTTTAAAATTAAATATATAGTGTATGTATTGCTTAACAAGCCTTTCCACTGCTACATATTTGAGTCGTAAATTCCGAAATCTTTTCAATGTATATTGTATACATATCAAAATATTTCTGCTTAAAATAAGTATTAGAACAATTTCCAGTTAGTTGTGCATTACATTGCAGTAATATAAGTAGTCGCTTAGCATTTATCTCGTAAAAGCGATGTGAAAGATTTATTTCATGCACAAACCACCACTTATTTATTTATTTGTGTAGAAACGTTTATTCAATAGACATATATGACAATAATAGTATTTAAAGAAATATATCAAACAACAATAATGATTTTACAAAACTGTAAACAACTGTTTCTATGTACTAGCTTAACTTCACGTACACCACGTGTGTTCGTTTCCACGCTACCACTTCTCTATCAACCAACCTAAGAAAGTTTATTGCTCTAACACCCGCCCTCAATAAAATTTCTCTTACATCTACATAAACAAATTTACATTAAAAATATTTCATTACAAAAGTTTTTCAACATTACACTATTTAGAGGCTTAGTAAACATATCCCTTATTTGTTTTTGCGATTCTAAATATTTTACATCAATAACAGATTCTGATACTTTATCACAAACAAAATGAAACCTTATATCTATATGTTTTAGTCTGTCATGTTTTTCGGGATTCTTCGCCACCCGTATGGCTGATTGATTATCTTCATATATGAGCGTTGGAGTCTTTAAGATATCTGCAACATCCAAGTCACATAATAATTTACGCAACCAACAGGCTTCGCTGACTTCCTGACTTAAGGGTGGGCAAAAAGTGGTGGGGACAATGCATTTTTCATTTCCTCAGTTTCTTGAAGAATGAGAACATTTAATTATGTTTTAAGTTATGAAATAGATCTGTATTTCACACTAATCATAACAAAGAAATGGTAAAAGGATCTGTAATTGAATAACGGCGAAGAAGAAAAAATCGGTTGAAGAGTGTCATTATGATCGTTGCATTTTGTATATTATGTATGTGTAAGAGAAATTGAAAAATATTCACTCATTTGGGAGAAACTGAGGAAATCGCATTTTGTAAAACAGTGGGCCATCCTATAAAATTTATGATTTTATGCCCATCATAGAAGTGTAGCACTTTATTCGAAGATGGCGCCACAGAATTTTAAGAAAAATAATTTTATTAATGTAGATTTAATCCATTGCTGATAGCCTACGTTAACTGCATTTTCATTAATAACAATACCGAAAATTTCTGTAAATAAAATGAAAGATGAAAGATAAATTGTTACATTCCAGTTATGTATTCCCTGCGTTAGTCCAAATTATTTTCCTTATAAAAATCACTCACAATTGAAAGATAATTCGTTATAAAAGTATTTATTTTTCCTCATAGCTACAATTGTACTGTACAAATAAAAATAAAACTGCGTCTATACAAATATTTTATAGTAAAGAAAAGTAATATAGTGTAGTTATACATATCAGAAAATAATAATACAGAAATTGCTAAATTCAAGAATATTTCATTATGGCAAGCAATAATCGAGTTATTTAATGATCATCAATCGAATGATGCCTTGTCCATCATTCAATTATGTCCACCACTACCTTTTTATCAGTTATCTCTTCAGTCTATGTGTTCCATCTCCTCAAGCAATTAATTCTCTAATATTTTATTTTCACCCTAACGACAAACCATAATGTCTCTCCAAAATACTAAATTGAATTTAAAAAAGTCAATGTGCAAAATACAGTACAGTTGGAGGCATGTGAGTGCACAATATTCTTCGTGATATGATTTTTTATATCTTCTCTAGAGGAAAACATCTAGCTCAGCCTTTTTGGTGATCGTAGTATTGGCTATATGGATATTGAACGACTGCAGATTCACATGGAATATATATTTTTCTTTGCAGACTACATTTTCTTATTTCTTAAAGATGCATTTTTAGGTTATGTCACTGCACAAAACACGTCGATATCACGAAAAGATTGACCTTTGCTAGCAATAATAGCTATAATAATAATTGCCGCAACTAACTTATTTTGTTGAAATAATTTAACACCTTTCCATGTATTATTTTTGACAAAAATGTATGCGTTTGTACTCGCAATAAGTGCCTTTTAGATTAGACTTACACAACAGTGCGATCCTCAGAGCGGCTGGGCTCATTTCAAGTTTTTCCTTGAATTATTCAATTTCAGTAACAGAGATAATATAACCAACATGGACATTTGCCACATATTCTCATCAACCTGTTGATTCTCATCAATATATCCTACAACAGTGCTTTTTCTATAAAACAAATAAATAATCTAGTAAATAGGCAAGCACAGATAAGTCTCGAGCACTCTCAATTCTCCTTACAAAAAAAAAAAAATATTCTGATTCCATTTCACGCTCGTTTATGTTATGTTTATCTGTTTATGTTCAAAAATGACATACGAACTTCATATGCCTTGCATTTCATCGGCAATTCCCGGCGCCGCGTCGACACGAACATTTTCTGCTTTTTAGGCGGCAAATACAAATTTATCAACTTTTTTAATAAATTGAAATAAGTGTACCGATACAAAAAAGAAACAATAAAAATAAAGTTTTTTTTTTTTAATTTCTATTGATTCAATAATAATAATAGTAATATTTCATGTAATAATTCCCTCTAAAACAAAACTTTTTTCCTCTAGCTACCCTCTAAAAAGGGAATTTCTCTCTCATATACACAAAAATAGCATCCGACTCGTGATTCACTCGACTTGACCACGTGATATATCCCATGTGTTTACACAAATATACGAATGTATTTATATATTATTTTTCGCCGAAACAATTTTGAAACAGGCCGCGCCATCTACATTTTAAAAGATTGTTAATCTGCACCTCTTTGACAGAAATGAAATTTTTTATGTTTGTACGCCCCCTTAAGGCTATATACTCCGCTTCCGTGGAAGATAGCGCGACTGTCGATTGTTTCTTAGATGCCCATGATACTGTACAATTAAACACTTTAAATATATATCCGGTTGTTGATTTTCGGTCAGTAATGTCACCTCCCCAATTTGCGTCCACATAGCCACATAAACTCTCCGAATTTTCACTATTTTTGTAAACTAGTTCCAAGTTCATTGTTCCTTTGATGTATCGTAAAACCCGTTTTAATGCGTTAAAAAGTTCAGGATTTGCACAACTTTGGAAACGACTTAAAATGCTCACAGATATGCACAAGTCCGGTCGTGTACCTAACATCGCGTACATCAGGCTTCCCACCAATTTTCGACATTTGGTTTCTAATTTAGGGCTCCTTGATTTTTCTTCTTTTATCAAGTTGTAATTCACTTCCATTGGTGTGGATACCGGTTTGCAATTTTCCATCTCGAATTTTCGCAGAATTTCCTCTAAGTATGGTATTTGGTTTATTCTTATTTCTCCTTTGGTTTGTATAATGTTTATTCCAAGGTAATTACTAGCCAATCCTAAATGTTTCATTTTAAAGTTTTCAGATAGCTTATCTTCAAGCTGTTTAATTTTATCATTCTCAGAACTTATTAATAATAAATCATCTACGTATAAAAGCACATATGTTCGCTCTGATTTTGAAAAAGCGTGTGTACAAGCAGTAGTCATTTTTTGATCTGGTAAAGTTTTCAGCTAACATGAAGCTATTAAATTTTTCATTCCAATATCGAGGAGATTTTTTTAAACCATACAGTGCTTTATTGAGTTGGCACACTTTACTGTCTGCTTTATCTGTCACCACGCCTTCTGGTTTCTCCATGAATACTGTTTCTTTTAATAAATCTTCTATTTCACCACTTCCATTATCCGTTCTTAAAGTTTTTATTTTATTTCCAGTGTTATTTCCAGCTAATTTTATGAATTCCAAAATTTTAGATTTTACCTCTCTCTTGTGTTTCAAGAAGTATACACATCTATAATGTGACAAATCATCTTTAAGAAGTAGAAAATATCTTGATCCTCCTATGGACTCCTCCTCCATGGGACCACACACATCTGCATGTATTAATTCACATGTCTATCTGTCTTTGATTTGCTTAAGTCAAATGGTAGTCGATGTTGTTTTCCCTCCATGCACGCTGAACAAAATTCATCCTCATTTCTTGAATTACATACGATTTCATTATGTCGTAAAACACTTTTTACTCGTTTAAAATTTTGATGAACCAATTTTTCATGCCACATTTGCAAGTTGTCTTGTTTTTGTGCAAAATAATTTATCCTTTCCTTCTTTTGTATCCGGAATTTCATTTTATATAATTTACCTTCTCTAATAGCTACAGCACCGCTGTTTGATGACATATTGTAACCTTTATCTAGTGCTGTTCCTGTAGAAAATAAATTTACCTTAAGATCTGGCACATACAACACATTTTTTAATTCAGTTGGTACTCAATTGTGTCCATTAAATGCTTCTAGTTTTACTTTTCCTATCCCTTTTGCTTTGATTTCTGATCCATCTCCTATTCTTATCGATTTTCCTTCCTGTAGATTGCTAAATTCAACAAATTGTTCTTCATCGCAACACATGTGGTCACTGGCACCACTATCAAGTACCCATTCTGACTTGCTGACAGATTCTCCCATTAATACTGTACTGATAAAAGCATTCACGTCTGATTTTTCAGTATTTTTATCATTATTTTCCTTTTTCTGCTTATTTTTATACCAACATACCTTTGCTATATGCCCTGTTTTCTTACAAACATGACATTTCCTTTTATTTCTCTGGCAATTCTTCTTAATATGCCCTAATTCACCACAAGCAAAACACTTAGTTTTCTCTTTTTCAATTTTACCTTTTGCCATCAGTGCATGTTCTCCATTTTTTTCTTTTTCATTCATCCGTTCATCTTCTATTATTAATCGGGACGTCAGTTCACTAAGAGTTTGGTTTTCTATTGGTACGGATTCCCAGACAGATATAAAATGTTTAAATTGCTCTGGTAGCGACATTAATATCTTAGTAATGATCATTTTTTCTGAAACATTTTCGCCCATTTGTTTTAACCTATTTGCTATCTCTTCTATTTTCGATACAAATAAGATCATCGATTCCCCTTCATGCTTGCAATTAAAGAATTTTTGCTGTGTTAGATGCAGACTTACGTTTGATTCATGTTCATATAGGGTTGATAATTTATTCCATATATCAAAAGCAGTGCTGCAATTTAAAACATGTGTCATCGGCCCTTGTTCCATTCTTGACACTAGTATTTCTTGAGCCTTTGTATCTTTCTTTAACCACTCATATATTTTTCTCGGTCTTTTGCTCCTTCCTTTCCACTCCTTATGTCTGGTTTCCTTAGTTGTCCAGTCACAATTTCAAACAGATCTCTTGATTTCAACAAAATACTTGTCTGAGATTTCCATAAATTCCAGTTTGCACTGTCCTTCAAAAGTAGATATTGCGACATATTTCCTTGCTCCATTTCCATTTCACTCATGTAAAACCGTTAGCACACGAAAAGGTTACACGTTTCACTCGCGAACTTTTTCATCTTTCTTTACTACTATACGAATGTCCTTACACAATGTCTATTACCGCGTTTTCTGGGCCCATAACCTGTAGAAACGTTTATTCAATAGACATATATGACAATAATAGTATTTAAAGAAATACAGGGTTTTCCACGGAACTGGCTGGTTAGAAGTTTTCCGGCTTAACGAAATTCCTCAGTTTTAAAAAATTGGGGTTTGCAACAATTTGACATTTACTTCTTTCTAAAATATTTTCACCTTTTTTGCACTTCCGGTTAACCGGAAGTCGCCACGAACTTTATTATTTTAAATGGAACACCCTATATATTATTATATTTTTGAATTTACCATAAAATTCTATGACGATTACCATTAGGGTATCTTATACCTATCTTCAACTATTTCTAAGATATTACGATTTTTGTTAAAATTTTGACATTTACATTGCTGTTTGTAATTGATTAATTCTCACTTGATTTAAGTGTCAGAAATCTCCGACTTTGAAATCAACAAGTACTACTTTACCAAAACATAGAAAAAAAATTCAGTGACATTATACAGGGTGTTTACAAATTAGTGACATATCCAAGAATTTTGAATGTTGCAAAACTTAATTTTTTCAAATAGAACACCCTGTACATTCTTCTATTTTTGGATATACAATTAAATTCTATACCGATTTGCTGTAGCATTCCCTATACCCATCTTCAGTAGTTTTCTTTTAAGTTACTCATTTTGTTTATTACCGCTTTCAAATGGACGAATAATTTCTATCTGGTGGGCCATGATATTAACATCACAACAATTTATTATTATTAGTAAGTACTATTGTTATAATCATTGTTTGTTACACGTCGCGTGTTCAGATCGATGAATATTATTGTGGAACTTATGAATTAGATAATGAAAAATATTGGAGGAGCTTCTTCTAACCTAGATACTATAAATTTATTTTAGATTCACTGAGAATCCAGGAAGAACTTATAGAGAATTCAATGTAATTAAAGGAATTTATTGGTTGTTAATATATCTAAAGGAATCCAGAAAATTTTGAAATGATTTCTCTTAGTAGCTTGGTTTCAAATTAAGGGAAATGGCATAAACGATAACGACGACAACATAACAAAAATTGTTTCACTAAAACACACTACGTTTTAGTCAGACAAATGTTTTAAAGTTTTTGATATATTAAAGTATTTTCAAAATTATAAAGGTTTTTATGAAGAATATTTAGATACATGCATACTTAACAAATGCAATTTACAAGCAGCATAAACTGGAACCATTACATAGAGCATCAAAAAAAATGCTCAATGTGAATTCCGTTTACGTCCAAACATTTTATTATTCGACGTCTTAATGTGTCGCCCTATACTTCTTCTCACTTCAACTGGGTCTAATTCATCAAACGTTCTCGTCACACGAATCATTAAATCTTGCTTGGTAGTACCGAAAGTTGCGTACAGTGTGTAATCTGTGTAATGTATTATTTCAAAGTTTTCTGAATTTTATTAGATATATTAGCCGAAAATAAATTCCTATAATTACCGTAAATCCTCTATAAGTTCATCCTGCATTCTCAGTGAATGTAAAATAAATTTAAAGTATCCAGGTTAAAATAAGCTCCTTCAATATTTTTCATTATCTAATTCATAAGTTCCATAATAATATTCATCGATCTGAACACGCGACGTGTAGCAAACAATGATAATAACAATAATACTTACTACTAATAATAAATTGTTGTGATGTTAATGTCATGGCTCACCAGATAGAAATTATTCGGCCATTTGAAAGCGGTAATAAACAAAACGAGTAATTTAAAAGAAAACTACTGAAGATGGGTATAGGGAATGCTACAGCAAATCGTATAGAATTTAATTTGACATCCAAAAATAGAAAAGTACGGGTGTTCTATTTGAAAAATTAAGTTTTGCAACATTCAAAATTCTTGGATATGTCACTAATTTTTAAACACCCTGTTATAATGTCACTGAATTTTTTTTCTACGTTTGGTAAAAACAATGTTAGTACTTGTTTGATTTCAAAGTGGAGATTTCTGACACTTAAATCAAGTGAGAATTAATCAATTACATACAACAATGTAAATGTCAAAATTTTAACAAAAATCGTAATATCTTAGAAACAGTTGAAGATAGGTATAAGATACCCTAATGGTAATCGTCATAGAATTTTATGGTAAATTCAATAATATAATAATATATAGGCTGTTCCATTTAAAATAACAAAGTTCGTGGCGAGTTCCGGTTAACCGGAAGTGCAAAAAAGGTGAAAATATTTTAGAAAGAAAGTAAGTGCCAAATTGTTGCAAACCCCAATTTTTTAAAACTGAGGAATTCCGTTAAGCTGGAAAACTTCTAACCAGCCAGTTCCGTGGAAAACCCTGTATATCAAACAACAATAATAATTTTACAAAACTGTAAACAACTGTTCTATGTACTAGCTTAACTTCACGTACACCACGTGTGTTCGTTTCCGCGCCACCACTTCTCTATCCTTATTACCAACCTAAGAAAGTTTATTGCTCTAACAATTTGTTATTTCTTTTTCTTTATATGACTGATTTTATAAATCAATAAATTACTACTACTATGATCCATCGCAAATGACGGTGAAGGCATCGTTACCTATACTATACGTTCACGCGTGAAGGCAACCTTCAGAATAGGCTTCACTTCGTTTGTTGGCTTCGCATTGCAATATTCACACACAGCTATATATGTGAATGAAAGCTATGTTCATCACAACACTATATCCTAGTCTAATCTTTACTAACCTGACTGGCAATAATCGTAGGGCGGCCACCAATTTTTGCCTTTGCAGGTGTAAGTCACATTAGTATCTGTTCCTTAAGAAATCCAATCTTATAAGGATACGGCGGCCGGCATAGTTTTAGAACTGTTGCGCCTTCTTCGGATCTGTTAGGGCAAGGTATTTCCTTGTTCTCAGAACTGCCATTGTAACAGGCCTCATACTCCGACAGCCTCACTTTGAGAGGACCGCAAACTTTATGAAAATAGATATCGAGCAGATGAAATTTGCGTGATAGTAATAATGTTGACGTGAATGATTTGGAACATTCACATTATATAGAGTGATTCACGGAACCGGTCCATTAAAAATTCTTGAATTTGGAATGATATCTCGATTTTAAAACTTTAGATTAGGTATAGATTGCTGTGATCTATTTATAAAATGTTATTTCATCTATGTCGCACTTCCGGTTGCATCGAAAGTCATGGCGAACGTTGATTATTATAAGTAGAAATCTATCTTTTTGTGCATTCTTAGATGCTACTAAAAATTTCATAGCCAATTTTATACAATCTCTTCTTACCTGTAGGTTACTGTTTTAAAGTTATTTTGACTTTTGTGAAAACAGCACACAAAAAAAGATTGATGCATCGAAGGCTTTTAACTGCTATAGACTTCTGTTTACGATATCCAAATTGGCCATGATTTTGATGTAACCGAAAGGGTGACAGACATGAAGTTATTTTTTCTAAATAGATCATAGTTAACTAAGCTTAACATCGCAGTTTGAAAATCGAGAATCATTGGGAATTAAAAATTTTAATGGACGGGTTGCGTGAATCACCTGTATATCGAGGGAATCATGCTATAAGGGCGCAAGAACATTTTTAGGGAAATTTATTTTTTTTACGCCCAATTGACAACATCTGTTTTACGAATAATTTGAATTTTGTTAGTATGCCCTTATAGCATGACGTTCTCGATACGTATTTATATATATTTATACATTATATGTTTTTCTACTCACAGGATGAATTTTCGTGTTGCTCAGAAGCCGTAAGGACTGCTGCACCTATCACTGCAAAATATTTTCAGATTAGATATATGTATGTCTCTACTTTCCTCAGTATAATCTCCGGAATATTAATTTTTAATTCGAATATAAAATACAATATACCACCGAACTGACTAGATTTTTTCAACCTACTAGAAACTTGCAGACTAGTGATGGTCCACTACGACCTATTTAAGGAAAATATTTTGAAGTTTGTAGGTCTTTTAGCAAGACATTTTTGCTGTACATTATGTGAATCTAAAAAAATATTAACTACTGTGCTTTTAAATGATCTTTTATCAAATGGCTTGGGCAACCTCTGTTTCCTTTTGGAATAAAAATTCTTCGTTTAATAAATGCTTGAAGGTAAGCCTCTAAAAGCACAGTAGTAAGATTTTTTTTTAGATTCACATAATGCCCATATTCTTCTTGAAGCGAACTATTGCGGCAAAATACTTGAAAGGCAGGATCATCCAAAACGCTGCCGTAACTGTCATTTTCAACACTATCACCACAGCTAGTGGACACGGTCAGTTGCATATCTCTATATATTATCAGCTTACATTTATGACAAAAAAACAGACCCAATGTGCACAGTGTTTCTACAATAAGATTGATATATATTTAAATCTTTATTTATAATGATATACGCTTTAGCTTTCCACTGGTTTTTCCGACATTTATTTTAGAATTAGCACATTTATTATCTTTATGACATTCAATTGTTTTCTCCATTATTTTTTATCGCAAATGTTACAATGAAAAACAGGATCGCACTTAATATATTCGAAACTCCCGCAAAATACTTAATAAAACAATTTAACTTTCATTAACACAATTTTCTTTTACCTAAATCTAAGTATACGTGGCATGCCAACTATGTTTTGATTCGTCAACTTCTTATAACTTGACAAAACTTGTATAAAAATCGAATCGTCCTGGGAATAGGTCACTACGTACTCATTATACTGCATTATAGGATAACATTGTACCGAGTCTACATCACACAACAATTCTATTTTCGTACCGGTCGAATGGTTTTTATTTTCTTAACTTTACCAATCGACTTTGTAACTTACAGTTAATAGCTAACCAATCAGCAAATAAGACATATTTTTTTGGTAGGTGTCACTTTGAGGGTTAGTATAAAAAAAACACTGCTAAAAAATATACTTCTCTTTTTTTACAGTTTCCAGTGTCACAAACATTCTGAAAAAAATATATTATAATGACTTTGTGGATGGTCAAGTACAGCCTGCAATAGGTACTGAAAAGAAAAATTACATCAAGGATTGTCACCCCCATTTTCCCTTACAAGAAGGGATAGGGATGTGAGATTAATTCTACGGCTATTTTAGATGAAGAACAATAAAAACAAGGTAATAACCCTTCATCAGATGCGAGCGCATTTTTCATATGCTTAACCGACTAGAACGCTTTGCAGGAACAGCTAATCAGGTCAAATTCAAAATAGAAACCGAAACGGACACTAAGATACCATTATTCACCCCAGATGGAGAGGAATATGCAACAATACTAAAATTATGACATCCCTAAGAAAGATACATTTACTGGAACAAAACACCAGGTGAGCTGAACAACTAACAATAAAATGCAGTTAATTACTTTATAATCTTATAGGATAACATGTTTTACATATTTTTTATTTACTATTTAACATTTACATGTAAAATATGTAGTTAAATTCCAATGACTTCCTTTATATTCTTTGAAACTGTTTTAAACGAGTAACAAATTAACTAAATTAGTTTAAATATGTATATGAGTTTTCGATCTGTTGAAGAAAGTACGCATTTTTTTATAAAATTCTCAATATTTTGTTATATTTTTGTAATATCTTTATAACAAAAGAAAAACCAACATTAACGAGTTGTAAAATTATCACACCTAACAGCTGACGAAGTCAATTTAAGAAGAAACTAATCATTACCTTTTCAAGGAATACATGAAACTTATAAGCAATAAAGCATTCCATTGATTATATAATAACGATTTTACCGAAACCGGTAGTGCAAGATGTTTAATGTTTAAATGCAGTAAACAAAAAATTTTAACATAGTGATATAACTGGGAAGTATATTTTTTCTATTCCATTATAAACTGTCAGATTGTCCAATTATAAATAAAAGATCACAAAAAAAAAATTACAATTTTCTTTAGATAAAAGTACGTACTCTTTCATTGAGAACATAACTCATTAAATCAATTTCAATAGCGCGCCCACTATTTAAGAAATGTCGTTACCACTTCGGAAATAAGATAGACAGAACAACCATTTCAGAACCAAAATACTCTATTTAAATTAAAAATTAACGTATCTGAGCATGTTTCTCCAAACAGCCTTTTATGAGTTCATAATTTTTACGTGCACTTCAAACGCAAAAATAAAAGGGTCATCAAGCGTTTATTGAACTATAAATTCTGGAAAGCCCAAACGACTAGCGTTACGCACAAAGTAGATAATTTTAAGATTGTTGTAAACGCATTAAAATTTAAATAATTGCCTTACCTAACAGAACATACAGTGCACCATTAAATTCTTTGAACATTTTTATATCTAACCACTAATTTCACAACTTATACTTTGATATTTAATTTGGTGTACTATAAAAATAAATGTGCTCATCGAAATCTTTGAAATATATATATAATCAGTAGTCGTAGTAGAAATCCCAGTGACCGCAGAAAAAAAAGCAAATCGCTGTGGCAAATGTGGTTTGTGCAGTTCTACAATAGGTGGAGATAGAGAATTGAGATTTCCACGTCATATAGCACTTGCAAGGTCGAATAGTTCAGGTTAATGATGGGCGAATCGGAATCAACAATCATCCGAAAACGCTAAACGGATCTTTAGTCGATACGGCAACAAGAAATCAAACCTTTTCTTAACGATTCTAATCCTTTTGGTAAGCGATTCAAGATTCTGTTTAGCATTACCGATTGATGAAGAAGCTAAATCGTTAAGCGACTGATATCGCCGAAATTACATATGTACTACTTGCGTATATTTATACATGTAATATACTGTGATAAAAATAAAATCACATAAACATTTTCATTACAAAACATAAAATTAATTTACAAATTTCATTGTCAAGAAAACTTCAGATGTTAGGTAAGGTAAAATCAGAAAATCAAGTTTTAAAAATTGTAAACACAATCAAACAGAAATAGAAATCATTTATTTTATTAACAAGTCTTTAATTGTAGATTGTTACTATGCAATTTAGATATAATCTATATTTAAAAATATTAAATTTAATTTTAATAAAATCTGTCAAACTATAGACATCTAACGGCAGAAACAGAAATATTAGGTTTTATTTCCAGTTTAGAAAAATCTATAATAGGCAAAACTTGCTAAGCAGTACGCTCCCTTCAGGTCATTAAAGGAACCTTTCAGATATTCATTAATTATGTGGTTTGTGTTTGTTTGCATTAATTTTGTCTTATTAGGGTTCAGTAATAAGAATTTTATTTAGCTATTTTAACTGTTTTATTAGAACATAAACTTGGGTACGAACACGTAACTGTCATGTTAAAATACACCTACATACATCAACTACTGCAACTTTAGAATATCTCATTATATAACAATTTCGATATGTTTCGAATGGTTTTGTGCATTAGGCTTGTATTGTGCAATTGTGACATACTATTTTCATTTCTTAGACATTTTTAGTAATGTTTTCGGAGTTTAGTTTTTCTAATTTGCAAAAGAAGTAAGTCAAATTATTATTTTGTGTACCTCAGTATAATTCGTGGATTAAAAAAGATCCTAAAAGTTAATTCATTTATTTCCACAAGCGGTCTGGTGAATTTGTTAAAGTCGAGACACATACCGGTATTAAAGAATATCGATAGGAGAAAACTGTGGATACAAAAATTGAAAATGGTCAAATCCAAGTCCTTACATCAAAATTGTTGCCGTTGGATTGCGATCGCTCATTTATGGTTTTATTTAAAGATTTTGTTAATCAAAATTTAAGAATTAGACCCTGCAACGCCACCTAGCAGTGAAGTTTCGTACTTCTTGCTCGTCACAACGCATCTTACCGTGATAGTAAAAATTAATGTCTCAATTTTCGTTATTTATTTCCAAATTAATTAGTAATTCATGTTAGTTAAATTTGCTTTTCATTATTCAATTATTAGTTCAAGTTTCATTCATTAAAACCTTTTCTTTTGCGTAAATTACTCCGCATTGTTAGTTTGTCAGTGACTTATTTGATTCACGTTGCATTTCCTACTTTCGCTCGTTTGCTCAGCAAGGGAGACGTATAGGCTTCGTACAACATCTTACACGCGCTGTTCAAGTTCTCTCCGTGCACATTCTATTTAGTTATCACGTTGTTGTGGGATTTTGCCACGTGAGGAACCTCCAATATCGAGTGCATTTTCCCGTTTTACCTGAGGCCGTCAGTAGGAGTTTTATTGCATCGATATTTTTCCTGTAAAGGGTTTTACCACAGTAACGTCAAGCCGGCATTCGTTTAGTTTAAGGGCGTTATCTTTAGGTCACTGGTAAGCTGACTTCTTCTGTTGTTAATTCTATCAGTTTCGGTAATCCGGCCCTGAATTTCAGGACCTATTTTATTTGGCTTTGATTTAAACCTAGAGGGTGAACGAAGTACCTAATTTGGGAGACCAAATCCAGATCGTTGAATTCACTTGCACCGCGTACAGGGGAGCAAGTGGACCACGCCTATGACATCAGCGTAACGCGCTAAACACCCTCACGGACGCATACACCGACACCCATCAAAGTTACCAACTAAGTCTTATATTTTATTTTATTGTTTTCTCTTCTTGCATCGAATTAAAATTTGAAGTTATTTTTTTTTAAAATCCTATCACGTGATAAAGACCTTCCAGGCAGTATTACTAACTTAGATTAAGATTCAAATTTACATTTCTTAAATACCTTCATAATTATTTTTTCTTTAACTTTATTCATTGCACGATCATTACCTATAATTTTAAATTATTACTTAAGTATAGTGGTTAAGACCGAACACCAATGTATTGTCATCGCAACAGATGTTAAGATTTGTATTTCATTATATTGCATTGTATGTTATTATTTTACTGTTTTTTTTTTTTTTTGTAATAAATATACAGTGTCACCCAAAAATTTGTGTTTCGAATAAATTATTTCGATCCGATAAGACCTTAAGCTTGAGAGCGAATGAACCCCCTTACAAAGTATGTTCATTACATTTCATTGAGGACATTTTTTTCAGTAAGCACTCATTGCTTGTATTAAACACGCGCATAAATATATAAAACGGGTCTGTTCTACTCAAGAAATATATTTAAACTGAACTCTTAACAATTTCTTTACAATCTAAGATGATTCATATTCTTTGTTAACAATATACAGAGCCCTCTTCCCAGGCAGCAAAGGACGTCGTCAAAACGTTGTGTAAACGTGTGGTAATAAGTAGAAATCACATACGTTGTTTGTTACGTCAACATAACAACTACAATACGTGATGTTACAGTTGAATCTACGCTGAAGGGAAACGTAAAATTCACGTGCCTAACCAGTACGTTACATTCACGTTATTTTGAGGTGAAATGGTGCTGATAATTTTATTACCATGAAGATGCATATAAAAATAAAACCATATATACAGAGGCATCAAGTTTTTTATTTTCATAAAACAATAAAAAATGGCGCAACAATTAAACAAAACTAAATAGGTACAATTACAAAAAAAAGATAGGTATCCGTATGAGTTAATAATAATAATTTATTGATGCTTTCCAAAGATTGCACATGTCAAAAAGAAATATATAAAAGCTAGACAAAATCACTTAGTTCTATTGGAACACATAAAAATTGATTATAATTATAATAGGATTTTTTGGCTAAATAAAACTAAAACTTTTAAGAATAAAAATTATTTTGAATTTCGAAATTTCCAATTTTTTTATGTTATCAGGTAATTTGTTAAAAAAAAATTGGGTGCCAAAAAGTTAATGCCTGTTTGGGTTCTAGAGAGCCTGCTAAATTTTGAGCATAAATGTTTGTTGCTTCTGGTGTCGTAATGTAATTATTGTGAACATCAAAAGAGGTGGAGTAACGATCTAAATTAAGTTTAACGTGCAAGACATTATAATAAACATACAATGAGGGAAAAGTAAGTATTTCAAGAGATCTGTAAGCCCCTCTGCAGTCCTCCCTATAGCCTCGCCAGTGCAACGAAGAGCAAAAGTACGCAACTGTGTTTTCTCCGCGTTAAAGCCAGGCCATTCCCCAAACACCAGTCACGAACGCATAACTGTGCCTCCTTCATTCTATAGCTAATACTATTAATATTTATATCACTGGCTAGCAGATTAGTGTCATCAGCATATAAAATAAATTTCATATCAGTGGAGCAACTTAAAATATCATTAATATATATTAAAAATAAAACTGGTTGCAAAACTGAGCCTTGTCGTTCATCTCCACAGGTTGCATCCTATGAGAAAGATAGAAGTTAATTAAATTCGCCGCCTGGAGCGAAAATCCATAATAGTATAATTTATCTAATAACACGATAGAGGAGACACAGTCAGAGGCCTTCGAAAGGTCGCAAAAAACAGCTTGAACATATTCTCTCGATTCAAAGCCATCCTTAATGAAGGAGATTAGATCATTTGTTCCAGTTACAGGAAATGTGGCATGCATGCTACTCTGCAAATATAAAGTAAACATATTACACTGATCTTGAATGTCCAATTCTATGTTATCTATAAAGTCCCAATTGATATTGTCAACATAATTATAGATGTGATACAATCCTCACTGTGTATCGGCTGTACACGCACCGCCTGTATCGCTGTTCGGTCCGCACGATGAGCCACAATACTAATTCCCAGAGTTATTTAGCATCAATGAAGTAATATAAAATGTGCAAACATATTGTTGATGGCACTAAGAAGAAACGATATACACTTTGTGATTATATTGCTAAACAAATTTAACTCTAATACTCTACAGACAGCTCGTATCTCTGCGTTAAAAGTTTGTTATTCTTACACAAAAAAATTATAATACAATTATTAAACAAAACCAAATAAGTACAATTACAAATAAACAAGATATTTTTTAAGTTACACGGTATCAATGAAGTAATGAAAAACATGCAAACTCTAATTCTCCAGACACTTCGCATCTCTGCGTTAAATGTTTATTCTTACAAAAAAAAAAAAAAAAAAACGAAAATGATAATACAATTATTAAACAAACCAAATAGTGCTTATTTAGTTTGTTTTTACAAAAAAAAAAATAAGATATTTTAAGTTAGGCGATATCAATGAAGTAATGGAAAACATGCAAATGTATTGTTGGTGGCATCAAGAGGAAACAATATACACTTTGTGATTATATTGCTAAATAAATATAACTCTAATTCTACAGACAGTTCACTTAGAACATAAATATTCAAGGTTTTGGAAGGATAAGAATACAGTGATATATACGAGCAAAATTTCTTTCCAATAAAATGGATATTATTTTCTAAGCCCATCAAAATATTAATAACTTTCGTAACATACCAAATTTTAGTTGATTGAAAGTTTGAGGGCGAGCTAACTTAGAAATTGGTTGTTCACCACTGTCATCACTATCAGAGTCGTACAATTTTCTTCAACCAGAATTGTAAAGATCTTCACCAAAATCACTTTTTAGATTGGAAGTTTCGCAAGATCATCTGTATGTATATAAAATTGCTCGAAAGTATTAACAAAACAAATAAAAAGAGGGCAGACAACTCATTTGTAGAAAAATATATACGGTTTACAGGGTACACCTTCCACTCATCAGTATATATCAGGGCTCTTCGCATTTTTTAGGGAATTGTTAAGTAATTTCTGAGATTTATAGGGCGGCCAGAAAACTTCCTTTTTAAAAGGTGTTAGCCAGTTGTCACACACTACTGCAAGACACCCACCATGATCTGCACCAAATTCTATGCCAACGAACATAATGTATTGGATACAGCAATATTATATTACATAAAACGGATGTGGGCGATAAGCGCTACAACAAGTTAGTTGTTAAGAACTTACGCAATAGGTAAACCTATACATTTTTATAATATCACAGTCGAAAACAAAATATAGGTTATCATACATATTATGGTATAATTTTGTGGTATAATACTATTTGCTACCCTATTAATAAGTTTTATAGAAAATACTGGCTTTCTTACCTTCCCAAATATGATAAATTATAAAGCAGGAGGCAGCACGCTAAAGAATCGTTAACCGTTATGACGTTTACACTACACAAAATGACGACCGCGCGATCACGTACGAGACGAATTCTCAACAGTTCCCAAACCGCTTAGGGGCGTGTTCTAAACGCAGGGCCGCGTTCCGATTTAGAAGATCTTTATTACCGGGTGTAAATGGTTGACATCCAGATGTTCTAAATACCCAACAATCTGAACGGTCAGGGTGTTGCCGGTAACATAACCAACCTAACTCAAACAAAATTAGAAATTATTTTGACAGTACGTAAAGAGTAATTATAAATGAAATGGATGATTTGTTAAATATATTAGAATTGGATGAAAGTAGCAGTTCCAGTGAAGAAGAAGAAATAGAAATGGAACTTTTCCTGCCTAATCCAGCAAATCTCAGAATACCTTCCAGAATTGAGAATTTTGTGGAAATTACTGTAGAAAATTTCACAAATAAAGAATTTCAAGAAAACTTTAGGATATCAAGAGAAACATTTTTTAATTTATTGCAAAGGTTAACCCCTTCATTAGAAAGAAATGAAGGCTTACGTGGTAGGAACAGGATCCCAGTTGATCGACAAATATTATCTGTTCTCTGGTTATTAGCAACTCCAGATAGTTACAGGTAAAAGTTTAAATCAGCTTGTGAATAGTTCATAATAAATTTTTGTAAACAGATCTGTAGGTAACCGTTTCAACATGGGCAAGTCATCTTTAAGCACATGTTTCTATCGAGTTGTGCGCGCACTTAATGAAATAGCTCCAGAGGTAATTAAATGGCCAACAGTAGGAGATCGAGAACAAATAAAGGCAGAATTTCAGAATATGGGATTACCAGGAGTTATTGGAGCTATTGATGGAACATATGTACCTATCAAAGCACCACATGACAACCCCTCAGGCATATATTAACCGGAAATGCTTCTATGGCATCACTTTGCAGGCCATTTGTTCTCCAAATTTAATGTTTACGGATTGCTTTGCAGGTTATCCAAGTTCTGTGTCTGATATTAGAATATTTCGAAATTCAGATATATATCATAAATTTATAACGGAAAGGCAAAACTACTTTGGGTATGATGAATATATTATCGGCGATAAAGCATACCCAATAGCAGGTTGGTGTATAACACCTTATATTGACAGAGGTCGTCTGACCGAACGACAAATACAATTCAATACAATACACGCCAGGACACGACAAGTAATTGAACGATCATTTGCCCTTCTTTTTGGTAGATTTCGTAGATTAAAGTATCTGGACATGAATAGGGTAGATTTAATACCAAGTACAATAATTGCAGCATGTACTTTACATAATATCTGTCTTATGCAACCAGATGATGTATTTGGAGAATATGTGAACGAAGGCTTCGCAATTGTCAATAATGGTGAACATGTTGCTGAACGAGAAGAGCAACAAAATGAGGGACATATCAGACGAGATTATCTGGCTGCCAATTTATAGTTTTTAATCTATAAAGTATCTATTTGTATGTACCTGCTACTATCATTTTCATATAATAAAAGAATCCTTTATTTTCTTAACGAGCTTTTATTTCTTAAAATTAAAAAAAAACATTCTGTAAAAATAAACATACTTCATTTAAATTAAAACTTTAATCAGAACTACAATGTGTGATAATACTATATATTATTCTTCATGGCCCTTATGTACATTTCGAACATCTTTTCCTACCAAACGATTCACTAAAAGGTTTGCATTACATATACAATTTATACTAAATTGAATAAAAAATGGTACCTTTCCTGAACATAGCCTAGGCATTGATGAGCTTTATAAGAAGCATTACATTTTCCTTGATTTCTAACAATATGTAGAAAATTGCAAGCTGATGGGCTTTCTTAACAAATAAACCTAAAAATAAAGAAAAGTTGAATATAGCACAATGAAATTGTAATTTGTCCCTCATGAATTTTTGTAACAAACTTTTATTATTCTTTAAAATAAAAATAACAAAGTGGAGTAAAAAACTAAATGTATGCTCACCGTAAATTTCTAAATCTTTGTAACTCTTTATATTGAAAATATGAAAAATAAACTCATTTCTACATTGTTCATAATCATAAATTTGATTATTTTTCACTCTTCAAGATGTTAACAATGTCTTTTAAAACAGTGACAAGCTCCCTTTGCATTGCAATTTTTTCTTTATGACGCTGGTTTTTTCCTTCTTCCCGCATTTGTGCTACAGTTTTGTACACTTCAACCTGTTCCATTTTTTTCTTTTTTTTGGGTACACATTGCTCTTTCTCGGAAACCCTTTTCTTGTTCCTTTGGTAATGTTTCTAAGCTTTGAGGAATGGGCGCATCTTTTATATTGTCAGCTCCTTTACTTGAAGAAGCGACAGCGATTGGAATAATGTTAGGATCTTCCCCAAGAATCCTATCCATCTCGTCAAAATATTCGAACTTTATTGGCTTAGCCCCTGTTTGCCTATCACCCATGTTATCCTTTTTCTCAATATATTTTGCACGTAAATATTTAAATTTATTACGACACTGATCTGTCGTGTGTGTTATCAATTTTATACTAATATTCTGCCATACTTTTTCATTTTTTATAGTAGTAGATTTGAATTGTTGCTTGTATTGTTCATATAAATTTATCAACTGCAAAATTTCATCCCGGGACCAACTACTTTGTATAAGGTTACAATTGCCACTTGTGGTACTCTTACCATTAACTTCAGATTCAAGAGATGTGTCTGATTTACTTTTTACAAGTGATGCATCCGCGTACAATAAAGTCCCAGCTATAATTTTCAATTATGCACATAGCTATCTTTGTAACTATTTATACTGTATTGAAAATAACTTACTCTGTATATGTTGTAATAATACTAACTCTCCATTAAATATAAATCCGCCTTTTGATCTAGCACAGGTTGATATTGTTCACAATCTTCTACTATATTTCCCTCCATTTATGAGAACAGTCAGGTAAAAATAGATAAAAATGTAAATATTATGTCGATTCACTAACAATTTGGAGCACAAGAGCAGATAGCGCCTTTCTACATCATTTTACTATTGTCTTGCCTGTTAATGATCTGACCATAAAATTGCCACAATAACAACAACACGCATAACCTACAACCACCCCTACCGCATGACTTAAAATAATACAACCACGAATGCGCATGTCAGATTATTTTCGTCCAACTTTAAACTTGGGTAAGAAGTTGTCATCCGGACGTTATCTGGATGCCTTTTCTGAACGGCGTTAAGTTTTAACTTGGGTGAACATCCGATAAATACGAACGTTTTAGTATCAAATTTTTACGTCCGGACAACGCTCGGCGTTAAATCGGAACGCAGCCCAGCTGTTCGTACTTTAAAACACAACGCCGCCAAATTCAAATCGATTCAAGGTAACAGTATTAAGGGAATTTTTCTTTTGATCTAATACACTGGGTGAGTTTTATATCTTGCGACAACGGAATATCTCTAAAACACTGCATCAAATCAAAAAAAGATCTTAATAAGATTTGTTATAATGTAGGGGGCTCATTGAATGGTGTCGAACTCGATCCCCCACCTCACTCCCCAGAGTGGGAGCGGGGACAACTTTGAAATCTTAAATGGAAACCCCCGTTTTGTATTGCAGATTCGGATTCTACGCCATCAAGTATGTAGTTTTTGTTTGAAACTTTTTTCGATTCGTAACAGATTGCGCTATAATCGCAAAAAAAAAAACATGATTGTGAACGTCTAGAAAAAATACACAAAAAAGAGAAGCAAGCAAACATGATTTTGTGTTTTTTTTATTTTAACATTAAATAGCATTTCAAAAAGCCATTCAACAACTAAGAACTTTACTTTATCATACCCATTTCAGAAAATGTGTGAGAACTGAGAAGTGTTTCCGGCGTAATCCTGCAACAAGGGTTGGTGATTCGCTCAATCATGTTTTCCCTCGTGGTTGGCACTTCTGTATAAACCTTCAGACTTTAAGTGGCCCCACAAAAAGAAGTCAGGGGAAGGAAGATCTGACGATCTTGCAGGGCAAGACACTGGACCACCTCTTCCGATCTATCGACGATTGTAGGCTCGATCTAATACTTCTCGTGCCATTCTTGAATAATGTACTGGACAACCGTCATGTTGCAACCACATTGTTTGTCGTACGTCCAAGGGAAGGTTTTCAATTGGAAGTTCGTTCTGCAAGATGTTTCGATATTTTTCACCATTTAAGTTTCCATCGATAAAATATGGACCAATAAGCTAATTGGCAATTATTCCACACCAAACATTTACGTTCCAAGGATGTTGATGTTCAACTTAGCGCAACCAACGGGGATTTTCGATACTCCAGTAATGCATGTTGTGCCGATTTACCGTACCGTGATTTGTGAATGTCGCCTCGTCAGAAAATAATCCTCAAGCAAAAAAATTGGGATCATCTTGTATCGGTTGAAGCGCCTATTGACAAAATCGCACTCGATTTTTCTTGATGCAAGGAAACTCTAAATGGATGATATTTCCTACCCTTCAATATTTGGCAGATAGTGGACTAAGAAATTCCTGATCCGCGAGCTATTTCTCGAGTACTAATATGCGGATTACTAGCTACTGCAGCTAATACCGCGATTTCATTATTTTCTCCAACAATTGTTCTTCGGCGATTACGTTTTCTTGGCTGTACAGTTCCTTCGCTAGAGAACTGTTGTGCGACTCGGTAAAAAGAAGCGCGCGATCGCACGTTGTCGGGAAAACGTTGTGAATAAAGATTGACAGCATCATCGATATTCGTACCACTTTCTCCATAGATGTAAATCATTTCAATTCTCTCTTGTAATGTTATAGCCTCCATTACTGTTCAAATATTCAACACTAACTAATTTGTATTGGATTAATAATTAATAATCTAAATGGGGATCGGACAATGTGTAGGTATTCACAGCTTGTTCAGTACTGAATAAAGTACGGTTTTGTATCGTTGAATACCATTCCAATTGCGAATAAATAGATGTATCGAAGTGAGGGGGCACAGTTTCGAACACATGGATTTTTGAAATGTTAGTTTACGTTAAAATGCTGCTTGCTTGCTTGTCTTTTTTGTGTATTTTTTCTAGATGTTCACAATCATGTTTCTTGCGATTACAGCGCAATCTGTTACGAATCGAAAAAAAGTTTCAAACAAAAACTACATGCTTGATGGCGTAGAATCTGAATCTGCAATAAAAAATGGGGGTTCCTGTATATCTGTTTCTATTTTAAAGCGGCGCGCTCTTTCCAATCTTCTGCTTACCTATACTCTAGTATATTGTGACGATACAATTCAGTATGTACCATTTTCGGGGCATAATAATGGAATAATATACCTTATAAGCAGACAAATAAGTCATTATTAATCAATCATTTCAAACTAATGTAAATAAACACATTTCAGGTTAAAATATTATAGAAACTACAATACTCTCCTAGTGATCTCCTCTATCCATGAGATGTATTTCGAGACTTTGGTGTAAAGGGCGAATTTATTCACCTGGCATGTTCCTGTTTGCGATTTGACTGTCAGACTAACTATGCCTCTGATATAAAAGCGTTTATCGGCAGATTGAAAATAGAATCCTCCACCGCTGTCCCCCTGGCACACGTTCATATCTGAAAATATGAAAAAAAATATAGTTTTTATCATTACCAATACCCTGCCACATTAACTTACTATTGTCTTCGTAACCTGCACAAATTTTATCTGTGGTTACATATTGGTGACTAAAATCTTTTGGCAAATTCGCCATGCATACGTCTTTTGGTCTGTAGGGTAACACGAGCTTCTTCAGCACCTCACTTGGAGATCCACCTTGCATGGTGTAACCCCAACCTGCCACCTAAGACCATGAGAATTTCTTTTTAATAAAAATAAAATGGCTTTTGTTTATTGTCAGTTTTAGACTTTCTAGTGACTCACTATATACAGCGTGTCTCACAACTATTTTTCCATGTATTTGCTCGAAAACTAATGAAGATAATAGTTGTAAGATACATAGTTATGTCCAAATTGAGTAAAAATTGATGATAAAGAAATCAGAAAACTGTTTTCTGAATTCGTATCTGCTTATTTATTTATTAGTTTTCCATTATCTTTTAATTCATTTTAATATGTGTATTCTTCCAGGAAGTTTTATATTTTTGTCAGCAGAAACATGTCAGCCAATAATTTGGAATATTGATTGAGTTTTTACTTACTGATTTATTTATCATCCCACTGAGAAAAGAGATTGCATTAAATAAAAAGTTTCATAACTTTTAGTTTTTATCATGTTAAAGGAAAAGGATATCTTTTCGCAGAAAAGTGTTTATTTTAATTGAAAGTAGGGTGCTGTTTTGCCGGAAAACTATTTTCTTCTTAAGTATATGCTTTTGGACGAAAAGTAACCGTAATTAAATGACTTAACTGTTTAAATAAAGACAATATATTTCACATATTATATTGTTATTATTACGTAACAACACATTCTAGTATCTTTTAAGTACGTTATCATATTATTGAATTACAAAAAGTATTTTATTTATATTTATTTTATTTGCGTGGACACGCATGAATACTTTGATTTAAAACGTTTGCCTTTTAGTGTAAAATGCAAGCACCTGCATTCAAGTCGGGTGTTTTTTTACGCGAAAGTATTTTAGTTTTATTCATGTTCCCATGTGCATAAGTCTAAGATACCCAAACAATAGTGAACAAACGTGAATATTTTTCGTGCGATGTTAAGGGAATTTCAGGGATAAGTAGAATCTTTTCAGTTAATGTTGATTTATTTATAAGCCAACGAATTTTACAGCAGTATATAGTGTCTGAACATTTAAAGCTGTTGTACACGGGAAAAACGATTTTGTTGTTTTCAACCAATTTTTCTGATCAATTTGCGTAATTGAACAGAAAAACAGTAATGCAGGAGTAATATGAGCCGTACTGTGGCCGTACTGAGAGATGACCATGGGAACAATGCGAATCATCACGTACAGCTGATAAGAAGAATACCAACTTGTTTTATTTTACATACAGTTTAATTCAGTCGTATTGTAGACACAGAATAGTTTGTTTCTTTTTGTAATTTGCGTTCAATAAAAGCTTTTGTTTTTAAAAATTCTTAACTCGAATCGAATCATTTATTTCAGGTGTTTTCCATTTTAACACAAAGAGACAAAGAAAAAAACAAAGCGAAAATTAAGTAAAATAAGCATCTGCTTGTTAGTAACATCATGGAAACCTTCATAATGTATTTTAAAATATAATGTAAGGCAATGTAAGAGTAATTATTTTGAAAGAAAAGCAATGTCATACTTATTGTGTGGACATGTACATTTCTAATATATAAAAATCCATTGCTCTAAGTGGTATTAGTAAAAAGCAAAACGCTCCCTTAAAATTATAGGAAAAATGCAACAATGTATTAAAAGAAACTCTTAAGTTAACAAATCTTATACATTGAGATGTGACATTTATTGATAAAATTCTTACAAATTAAAATACGCTTTAAACAAAATAATCTACTTCGTTAATAAGTTTTATTTTACAACATAAACCTCATATTATAAGTTTATAAGTAGAGACACATGCACTTCATAATAAAATTTATATATTATGTTCGTTTACGCCACCGCAGCAGAAAATAATTCCGCGCATCTTTACATATGTTGCCCTGAAGTCCCTTGAACCTTGTTTGCTTTCCACACAAAATGCGATTTATTCCATTACTCCAATTAAAACAATGAAAATACGAAAATCTCTCTATAATAGAATTTTTTACATCCGGCGTATGCTCACAAGGCAACTCGAATCCAAAATGTATGTTCTCATGTAGAGTTCTTACTGAAAATTGGAACATATTGCATTTTTTCAGCAACCTTTGGAACCAGTAACCGTAACAGACTGTACATATTACATATAATCTTAATAAATTGTGGTGTACACTATCTTAGTTTAGACCCACGATTTGTCATATTTTTTCTCCATAACAAAGCGATGCCACTTTTCTCATGGAGCAGAACATAGAACATTGGCTCTACATCTTTAATAATCGCTTAATGTTCGGATGTATTTCGAAATCCAACCACTGATATATGCTACCGGCATTATATTTATATTTTGAAATGGATTATCTTGTAGATTTAGACAAGATACATCAACAACTATGTCCTCTTCTGGTGTTTGTTCTTTTTTCTTTATAAATTTTCTAACATCTGTCAGCATACGTGATAAAACAAAACTTAACCCAAGGGTTAAGTTTTGTTTTATCTTCAGGTCTCATCATAGTGATCCCACGAGTAACATATTTAGATAAAATAAAAAAAAATAAACATTTTATAAGAAAAACAGGCACTGTTGTAACTGACTTGTAACTCTACGGTTCATCTGCTTTATTGGAGTACATGAATTGGAGCGCACGTTCTGAATACGTACCTGCCGCGCCGGAAAATTTGCCCAACTCTAGTAATAACATACCAGCCTTTGCAAATAAGTGCATCACCGCTGCTACTGTATGGCTAAATACCTGTGCAGCATGTGAGACCTTCATTTTCTTTATCTTTTGGGGGTTCACATGAAACTCCGTTAATTTGGGCATCATGCGCATTTCAGCCGACGCATTATCCTTTAGATATGTAGCGTAAATGTCATCCCAAGTAGTTACTATTTTCTCCCCATTATGTCTCCACACTAAATTTTTTGTGACGAGATTATTTCTGTTCCCCTTCAATAAGCATGGAGCATCAAAAATATGAACAACTTTCACATCATTTATGATAAAATATCTCCGACTAGGATTCTCATCTACTTCTGTATGTGAAATAGTTGTTTTCATTAAGTAATTTATTGCGCTAGTATTATTCGTCCCTAAGCCAGACACTGTAGCTACTACTGTTAAGCCAACATAAAAACATTTAATTATTGCTTCTTTTATTAAGCCTGCTAAATCCATAGCATTCGCAGAACTTCTATCAAATGTAAACATCAAAGGTTGCTTCCAATTTTCAGTAATGCTTCTTGCCATAAATACCAATGCATGATCAGCTATTTGTGGTTTGGATAAAGTTCCTGTATCTTCAAAACCTACAAACTGTCGTCTATTGAAATCTATATGAGGTTCAGTAGCCATTTCATCAAACATCACGATGCAAAGTCTCTCCGTATCGCTTAATTTCCTAACTCCACTTTTCATTCTGTCGAAAATTTAATCATTTAATCCAGGTATGAGAGGAATCTGCCTTAGTACTGTGGAGATGGTTTTTCTTGATGGTAGAGCAAAAAGTCGTTGCAGCAAACGATATGACCTTGCACTTTGCTTAAACAAAACAAGAGCAAGATTTAGCTCTCATCATTAATGTTATAACGTGGTGCATGTGGTTTTTTCTTGTTTAGTGTAACTTGTGTTTTAACAAAATTTGCAACATCATCATGCAATGGAATAGTTATTTCTTCTAAAATATCCTCTTTTGTCAGCCCACGAAATTTATTTTTTAGCTTCTGATTCTGTCTTCCTAATCTCTGATTTGAAGATACGTATTTTTTAGCCCGTTTATACAGAACTTTAGACGTTGGCGATAAGTCATATACACGATGAGCTCCACTGCCCTTTAGTAATATGTAACCTAAAATTCTTCACTATTATCATACTATTATTACATTATGATATTGGAACTTACGACTTCTTTTTCAATGACCGCCTGTAGTTGCACTCGGCAATGTATTTGTTGATCCGCCATTATCTGCAACAAATTGAAATATATTGATAATGAATTATGTTTCCTAATACTGTAATATTACATAAAAATGCCTTCCTATTTTATACATTCATTTCTAAAATTACTACTGAATTATTATGCGAATGTGCATAGTCATCCAGTAATGGTTAGAGGACATGTGTTGAGGATATTGGACCAATTATAAAATAAGCTGTGGGTTAAACTGTTATCAATAACTACTACTTAGCAATCATTACATTGTATTTTACAAGACATTTACCTTGGTCAATAATGGAACATGTAGTTTCTATGGAAGGCGATTCCACATCAGGCAGTTGAATTCTACAGCTCGGTTCTGAAGCAATATTTATATGTTTAACAAGTACAACACAAGCCATAATATTCGTATTACCTGCTGACCCGCTGACGACATCTCCTTCTTCTATTGTAGGCAATATTAAAGTTGGATAAGCACCCCTTGCCAAGTGTGAACTTGTTAAATAAAATCTTTCTTTGAAATGGATGTGGCAAACCTTCCTCTTTTTAAAAATTTCTATAACTGTCTCCGTTCCCAAACTTTCATTGTGGCAAGCATTCAACCATTTATTGAATAACTCAATTTAATTGAGGATTTGGGAATTGATGTCATCCAGATTCTTTATCTGTACATCCCTTCACCGAACAAGGGCGATATCGCACCATAGTGAACCCTTGAAGATTTGAACCCGCAGAGTCCGCAACCGCGAGAGGCGAACTATCAACAGAATTTGTAATAAATAGAGGGTGCAAAATTTCAGATCATAACAAGCTCCGCCGCTGTTTCTTCTGCATCACTTACTTAATACATTACTTAGCGGTTAAATAAATTTCTTACCAGTCTTATGCACCGTCCACTACTCACAATAAATAATAACTAACTTAACACTAAACTATAATACAAAATAACGAAAATAACTGAAAAATAGCAAATCACACGAAAAACAACGTCCAAATTTAACATTAACTAAAATTGAATAACTCATAAAGCGACAATCTACGGCGACAACCTTATTCTCAAAAAAAAAAAAAAAAATTGGGCTGCTGCCAAACGTCAACTAGGTTGCTTATAGTGCCCTCTGGCATATTTTCGCCTAACTATAATAGTATTAAAAGTGCATTAATATAACTGCTATCCCCGTGACAACTACTGCACGTGTGTACCCGCATGTGCAAGTTGACGTCACATGCGCGCTGCTGCTTGTGGCGTGGTGGGGGGAAGGTGAGAGGTGATTAAAAACAAAAAATGTTGTAGTAACTCGAATGCGAGGTACTGACTGTAATTGTTTTGTGCTTTCAATTAACAAAACGTGGTTTATATTTTGAAACTGTATTTCGATATAATGTGGTACGTGTCGTGCAATCGTCTGTGTGTGTGTGTCGATGTGTGTGTGTGGGTGGCGCGCATGTGCGTGTAGAAAATACATATACGGGTATACATATAACATCCCGTTTGTTTTAATTTACAATTGCGAACGAAAAAAAAACAACACAACAACAGTGAAAAAAAATCTCAAAATATGTTGTCTTCTTTCTCGCTACGCTTCCATCTGATAGTCTTCGTATTTCTTCGGTAATGTCTTCATCCTGGTCGATCTTCTCACGTCTGTAGTAGCATTTTCGGTTCCTTCTTGATTTACTCTTAGCTCTGTGGTTCTATCTTCTTGAATTGAATCTCTATGTTGGACAACGTCTTGATGCTGTTCGTTTTGTGCACCTTCTTTAATGTGTACCAAACTTCCCCGATACTTAGTACCATTATGCTCTACGTCGTATGTTCTAGAATTTACTTTTTCTTTTATTTTCCCAGGTGTCCAACTTGAATCTGCAGGTTTCATTTTGAAGTAAATTTCGTCTCCTACACTATATTCCGGATGATGTTTGCTTCGTTTATCGTAGTAGTGCTTAGCGATGTTGCGTTGTTCTTGGATTGTTTGACGAACATCCTCCTGGACCTTAGGAGTTAACAGTGATGGTAACATCGGTATGTCGCATCTTAACCTTCTAGAGAACATCCTTTGTGCTGGACTGCTATTCATTTTATTCGGTGTATTACGCCATTGTAGAAGCATTTTATAAATATCATCTTTTGCTTCCATACACTTCCTTAACATATTTTTGGCTATCTTCACTGCGGCTTCCGCCTTTCCGTTTCCTTGTTGATGGTGTGGACTGGAAATAACATGCTGAAATTTCCACTCCTTTGCAAAGTCATTGAATTTTTGACTTGTAAAATTCGTCCCTCCGTCTGTAATAACGGTAACTGGTATTCCGTACCTACTAAAATTTCTTTTGCAAAGTTTAACAGTATAATCCGCGTCAGTTCTCTTCATTTCATCGATCTCAAAAAAATCTGAATACTGATCCACTGTTATCAGATACTTCTTCGGTGAAATAGCATTCAGTTCAAGTGTTCTAATTTCAAAAACGTCCATGCTTACTCGTTTAAATGGTTTGTCGGGTACTTCTTGGGTCCTTATTGATGGGTGACTCTGGTTAGGTGCATACTTCAAACATATATAGCAGTTGCGTATCATTTCGGTAATTTGGGCGTTAATATCTGGCCAAAATACTGTATCACGCGCTAATTTAGTAGTATTTTCGATTCCTTGATGGCTCGCATGGAGGCGTTTTAATATTTCCTTTCGAAAAGATGATGGTATTACGATTCTATTTGCCTTTAAAATCAATTCTTGATAGGTACTTAACTCGTCTTTATACTTCCAGTATGGTTGTAGTGTTTCTGGTATCTCTCGTATGTGGTTTGGCCATCCCTTATTGATAATTTCATACAGTTGTTGCATGTTTACGTCACATTTGGTCGCATCTCTCACTTCCTGTATTGTATTATCGCGCATTCCAATGCCTTCCAATGGATTCGCTTCTTCCACGTATTTAAATACTTCTTTCATCTCATATACCTCTAAATTTCCTTCTTCATGTTCTATTTTGTCTGGCATTCTTGATAAAAAATCTGCAACAAACATTTCGGTGCCTTTTTTGTAGATCAGTTGAATGTCGTATCTTTGTAATCTCAAAATCATACTTTGTACTCGTTTTGGTGCCGCTACAATTGGCTTGTTAAAAATCGAAATCAATGGCTTGTGGTCAATCTCAACAACTACATCTTTTCTGACACAAATTTACTGGTCAAATCTTTGACATGCGAATAAAACAGCTAAGGCTTCTTTCTCAAGTTGGCAGTATTTCTTTTGGGCTGCGATTAGAGCTTTAGTTGCGTAAACAACAGGCATATTGTCTTGAAGCATTGTACACCCTATCGACTCAGCTGATGCGTCTGTTTGAATCTTTACTGGTTATATCATAGTATTTTAAGATGGGTGCCTTTGTAATCAAGTCTTTTAACTGTTGGAATGACCTTTCTTGTTCCTCCATCCAACTAAAGTTACTCTGTATACGCGTCAACTTTCTTAATGGTTCTGCCACTGATGATAAGTTAGGTATATATCTGCTTAAGTATGTTATCATACCTAAGAATCATGAGAGTTCTGCTTTATTTTGTGGTCTATCCATTTGCTGAATTACTGCTGTTTTAGAAGGATCAGTTTTGCAACCATCCTTCGTCAATATGTGGCCATAAAACCTTACCTCTGATTGACATAATCTGACTATGTCACGGTTTAGTTTCAGATTTGCTAGCTTCAGTCGCTTCAGTAGATTTTCTAGATTCCTGTTGTGATTCCATATCGCGTCGTTTTCGGTATCGCCTTTCCCAAATACTAGAATATCGTCTGCTATTGATATGACTCCTTTAAGACCGTATATGATTTCATGCTGCTTTTTCTGGAATATTTGCATAGCTGGTTTTACGCCAAATGGTAGCCGCAAATATCGGTACTTCCCAAAAGGACTCCAAAAACTTGTTAAGTGACTACTTTCGCTATCTAACATTAATTGCCAAAACCCTTTTTTTGCGTCCAGTGTCGTAAAAACTTTCGCTCCAGCTAATTGAGGTAAAATTTGCTCTATTCTCGGCATTTGATAATCATAACTTCTCAAAGCTTTATTTAAGTGTAGTGGATCCAAACATACTCGCGTTTTGCGATTGCGTTTAACCAATAAAATATTGCTTACCCACTTCGTGTAGCTGTCTTCCTTCACAATTACTCCCATTTTTTTATACTTTCTAGTTGCTGTTGGGACAACTCCTTGGACTTGCACTTGTCTATCGCCTGCTCCAATGTAATATGCCTATCCAACCATAATGATTCTCTCAACGATGCATCTCTTATGGAGTATATTATCTTGTCTAATAATAAATCATTCTCTAAAGTGCCATATTGACAGTTCTTTATTAATGTTTTCAGCCTGTCGATGTAACTTCCATATGTTTCATTTACTTCCTGTTTCGCCATGTTAAACATTGCCCTTTCGTAGCGAATATTCATCTGTGGCGTTAAATTTCTGCCAATTGCATCTAATAGTAACACTGCATCCTTCTTTTCTGCCTCAGTGATACTGAAATTTGTGTACCGTTTAAAAACCTCGTCACCTACCGCTGTTAGTAGGATAGCAACTCGCTCTTCATTCGAACGATTCCTTAACCCGCTTGCGATTTCATAATTCTGCCATTGCCGTTTGAAAAAATTAAAACTTTCGTTTATATCACCATCCGTCAATGTAATGGGCTTAGGTAAAGGTATCGTAGGACTGTGTTTTGCTTGCATCAAACTAGTTTCTAATGCTTTCAATTTTGCTTGTAACTCTTCCATTGCAGGTTATGTTACTTGGCGCGAACAAACTTTTTACTTTGCTTTCTACACACTTTTTGCGTTGCTTGCTTTATTTCTTTAGTGGTATTAAACCACACCTGACACCATGTTATTGTTTTGTGCTTTCAATTAACAAAACGTGGTTCATATTTTGAAACTGTATTTATTTCGATATAATGTGGTACGTGTCGTGCAATCGTCTGTATGTGTGTGTGTGTGTGTCGATGTGTGGGGGGTGGCGCGTATGTGCGTGTAGAAAATACATATACAGGTATACATATAACACTGACCGACTCGCACAAAACAGTTACTCGTATGATGCGGTCACACGGTGCGAGTAATTCCACTGCAGTAACTGAGTAGGCCAGCTCCGATGCTAGTTCGCACTGTGCAGTCAGGCCCCTAACGCCTGGTTAATCTGGTGTTCCCTTCCCTCCCCCCTCAGACATCATATCCGGCCTTTAGCTTCAATCTTTTTTTTTTTAAATACTGACATACTTTCTAATAACGGGAACACGAAATCTAAGGCTTAAAGATATCACATTTTTTTTCTTGAAATGACAGTAGAAAATTGAAATTTATTAATATTTAGCAATTCTACTTTATCGAACCTCTTAGTATAAATACCTCATGAATAGAGGAAAGGTACACAGAATCTACTATTTTAAGTACAACAGGCTACTTACCACTGCATTGTTACTGTCGATGAAATCGAAATCTTCGTATAAATTATCCCAATCTACGCAAGCAGGTTGTACTTCCAGTGATGGTACCAACTCTGCATCCAATTCAATCAGCGCTATGTCGTCTCGGTACTTTTGAAGGCTGCCTTTGTAGTCTTCGTGGACGTGGAGAACTTTTATCTGGAAATTCAGAGGATTTAGGATTAATTGTTGACACGTGTTTTGTTAAAAAGAATTAAACAGGTATCCCAACCGATGTCCAAACTTACCTTCCTACTCTGTGCCGATGATTCTTCAGTGCTGAAATTTCTATAATGTTTACCTGCGAAGATCGTGTATAATTCCTTGCTTCGCACCACCCCCTTTGATGTCGTGAAGCAGTGAGCAGCTAAGTTAAAATTTTTGAAAAAGTAATTAAGAAGAACAGTGACAGCTTTTGTAAAATAATACCCGATAATACGTAAGACTTGGAGATAATAGTTCCGCCACAGATTTGTTGACTGTTGATATAGACGGCAACTACCCAAGGGTATTCATTTTTTATGACTTCAGAACCTTCAACAGCCAGAGTAGAGACGCCAACTCTCTTAGTACCGCATTCTATAAGTGAACACACACGTAGAGACAACAACTTGAGAAGCAATTTTTATGAGAACAGGTTTCGAGATTATAATCTTACTTCTGGGTGGTAATCGGGATACTTTGGAATACTTTTGCAAAACAATAGCCAAGCATTTTTTTCTGTATCTGATATAGTTTAGCGAATACGAAATGTTAGAACTAATACGATCAATAACCTAGCGCTAATAAATCCGATCTCTAAGGTAGATCGGAATTTGGTTGAGGCTTCTAGAGAGAATCAAATTGCCCATTGCTTAAGTGTCTGCTTGTTCAACAAACACAATCGGTACTCAGTTGCATCAGAAAGTGCTTTCTGAAACTATGTGCGCGACCTACAAATACAGAAACAATTACTTTGACACTTTTATGTAAAGGGTTTTCCAATAAGAGGTTTCAATTTGATATTTAAAATAAACGAGTATATTTTAAGAGAAATCAATAAATATTTATTTCGTTGTAAAGAGAAAGGTATGCCATTAAAGATGGAAAACGATGTCAGCCAAATGGCCGCCACGGCTACGGTTGCAGCACCATATCCTTTTCATGAAATTTTCCATGACCAATTCGCACATTTGCGGCTGTATGTCCTCGATAACTTCACGAATTCCATCTTTAAGGTCTTGAATCGATTGTGAAGCATTGGCATAGCCTTATCTTTCACATGGCCCAAAGAAAAAGTCTAAAGGTGTAAGTCACAAGATCTCGGGGCCAATTGTGATCCCTCTTCGTGAAATAACACGGCAGGAAACTTTTCTTGTAAAATTGCGATTGTTTCGTTGCTTGTGTGGCACGTAGCGCCGTCTTTTGAAATAAACGTCGTCCACATCAATATCTTCCAATCCGGCCATAAAAAATCATTAATCATAGCTCGATAGCGCAATCCATTCACCGAAACAGTTGCACCAGCCTCATTTCGAATAAGTAAGGTCCAATCACACCGCCAGCCCAAAAACCCGCACCAAAACAGTGACACGTTGAGGATGGAGAGGCTTCTCAACAAGCATCTTTGGATTTTCCGAGCCCCAAATGCGGCAATTCTGCTTATTCACGTAGCCTCCGAGATGAAAATGGGCCTCATCATGAAGATGATTTTTCGATGAAATCCGGATCATTTTGATGCATTTCAATGACCCAATCAGCGAAGATACGACGTTGCTGGTGATCGACGCGGCTTGAGTTCTTGTGTTAACTGAACTTTAAAAGCCTTAAAATCTAAGTCTTTATGCAAAATACGGTGTAATGTCGTTGTGGAATGCCTAATTCCAAAGATCGACGAGGAATCGACAAACCTGGGGTTTTCGTCCAACACTATGGGCTACAGCTGCAATATTCTCAATTGTTCTTGATCGACGCAACACGGTTCGATTCTTCACATCACTAATGTTGTCCCAACAGCTCAAATTTTTTAACCAGTTTCACTATTGCTGGCCGAGTAGGTGCTTCACGACGACCCAAAAGTGCTTTAGTTTTGCGAAACTGTGACTGCAAAATTTTTACCATTTCTTGTAGTGAATTTTAACAATTTTCATGCGTTGTTGAAGCGTGTATCGTGTCCATTTTTAGTAATGGCGTAGTTTTTACTTGTCAAATGTCAAAGAAGACAGCTTCAAAAGGGACAGCTGCCAGATAGCGGGCTTATTTAAAATGAAACCTCTATTGTAAAACCTTTATATCGCCCGGCAATGTTCTAATGTTTGCGCGCTTGGCTGTCAATCGCGGGGTCTTCGGTTCGAGCCCGACGGACTGCTCTCGGAGTGAGGTTGTCGTGAGTTTCCTCACTCCTTGGCGAATGCTGAGAGACGAACATCTTAAGTCGCTCCACGAGCGCAGGCGTAATAGTGACTCGTGGCTGGACAGATGCCCCCTGTAATCGGTGAAAGCTGTAGTGCGATGCTAAAGAATGAATTATTGTTATTATTATTATTTATGGTCAAGTCAGTTCTGACATGATTGAGTGAGGTATACTTTTTAACATGTCGTCGCCTCAGAACCAGACTAGTCTAAGTCCATTTGTTAAAACTTTACAGGAGGAGGTTTTCAAATTTTGAAAACTTCAGGACTGTATGCTCATTTCACTTTTTGTCTAACTGTAATGTTTTTTTACTTATTTTGACAGCTTACTGTTGGATAGTAAACAGTTTAATTGTTAATTTTTTTGACAATATGAAAAATTGTAAAATTAAAAAATGTAATTGGGACATAGAATAAATTGAACTTTATATAATAAACGAAGTAGATGCTTACCTTATTCTATGTCCAGAACTCTTTCATATTTTGAAACATAAGCAACAATACCATGTGTACTGAAATATACTTTAATTCTGAATAAGCTATAGATACTAACAATCAGACTTTAAACCGATATAAACAATAGAAAATAATAAAAAATGTTTAGAAATTTGGAATTATGATCTTCCAAAATTGCAAATCTACTGCAAAAAAGTGATTTGATAAGCATCTGATCTGTGTTCTATTTTGTCTTCGGGCAGGCAGGCTGGTGGCGGCTGTACTGCAGGGCAAGTGATGTCTTCTAAAAACTTCTGGGGGAGATCATTCTTCCTGGTTGTACGTTTCAAAATCGATGTAGAGTGTGGTTCAATTGCATTGAAAATTAGCTTATATTTCACCAAGTGTGAGTTATTTTCATAAGAAATCTGCACTAAACTTTTATAGGGAATGTTAGAAAGAGAAATACGTTGCGACAATGCTTTAAAAGTCAAGAAATATTTTTTTTTTGCATTTGAACAAGTTTATAAGGCTTCCTGCTTCTGGTATTTTTCATAGCTCTGAAAATTGCAAGTGGCTATGCAGTTCCAATTTACTTAAACTTCGATCCAAGACGCTATGCATCGCGTCGACTTCCTGCACACAACTATACCCAGGTACTTGAAATTTTTGAACGATGGATTTCATTTGAGGATGCGTCTTCAGAAAATATAATAAAGCTGCAGACATGTGGAATTTTTATTCTGTGGCACACACGCATTCCGACCACAAATGAATTTGGGTAACTGCCGGCCTTTCTAATAAACTTTTTCTAATAAAATGTATAATGCACTTGCAATATCTGCACCTTTTCTTCGCCATAAGCTCATGCCATAACGCAGAAACCGTTCTTCTTTCCTACTTCATATCCTGTCAAATTGATACTGCATACTTCTTCTTGTAGTAACGCTTTGAAATTTGGGTTTGTGGGCATGTAAGTACACTTTGCATATCAAAACATATGAGAGCTGTAGTCTCATCATCTTACAGGCTGTACATCCGTTTTCTTCTCATCTCTAGGCTTGCTGTTTGCTTCTATGTGTAGTCTGTACTCTGCTGTAAGTTATCATTCAGATTTTCACCTTCCCTTTTTGCTTCATATTCTGAACAAATTTCACACAAATCCTTTCTTTGTTTGTGGAAACCAATGTTAAAACTCATAGTTTGAAATTTTGATAATATAGCCATTTTTTTTCGGCAGTGAAATTATTTTCTTTACAATATTTGGACGTACAGTTCGTACATTTTAGCCAGAGATAATGTCCTCTCTAAATATTCTTTTGAAGAACTACTTCTACAGTAATGCGAAGGAAGACGAGGTAACATATTAATATAATCTTTAATAATTGTGCTTTTTTTGTTCATTAATCCGCCTGCTTTGTATCTGAACCTCTTTATCACTTTGAGGAGTTCCTGTTATTCCTTTACGCTTATGACTGTGAAAGTACGAGATTCTCTATCTGGCTAATGCTTAAGACACCTAAATAAAAATCGCTTACAAACACGTATTTTGGTTGTATTTTTTTGAGAAAAGTATTTGAAAGAGTAGGTCTTTGTTCTCTGACGCAAAATTTCTGTTCCTTTTGCGGCTCGACAAAAAAATCTTCACAGTTGTTTTGTCATAAAAAATAGGCTTTCCCTGTCACTATTACTCCAAAAGTCCTTATGAATTAGCTCTACATCTTCCAGACTAAAATTGTCAAGGCATTTAAAGCAACAATTTAAACAGTTTCTCACAGGAATCTTTCCCACACAGTATCACCACGGCAGTTTTCATATTCGTGGCCACTTGTTAATAATTTTTTCTTTAGTTTTCTCACATTTTGCAGGGATAGCCCTTCCGTTTCCTTGTTTTTTTAGACGAGGTACAGTTGTGCTAAAATATTAAGCTTTCGTGTTTGTTTCAGTGTTAATTAAAAACAAAAACTGTTTGCGCTTTTCGTATTTCCTGGACACCTGTGACAACGCCCTCATTTTGAATGTCGATTTCATTTTCTGCACTGCATAATTTGGCGACTCAACGACGAGACAGAGAAATATCATCATACATCGTAAACAAAACAATTGAAAACAAACATGCATTCTAACTATGAACTTTACAAACGTAACTCACTCATTTGGTTTCGCCGATTATAGAAGGGGCTGATATTCTGACCCGGAGTCTCAAAGGGGTCGGCAAGCGACTCTTCAGATTCACTCATATTATGCCGCAATTTTTTCACTGCTTGAATCGTAAAAAAAAAACTGGTCCCAACACACCAGCACAAACAAGGTGACTGGGTCGAACTGTTATGATCAAAATATTGTTCCAGTTTATTCTATGTCCTCACGTGACGCTTATTCTGAAGGTTTCTGAATTGGGCGCTCGGCATAGACTAATACGTTCGAACATTAACAAGGGTGAAGGGACATAGAATAAAACAGCACTCTTATTTACAAAATCAAATGACGGTTGAGAACATGGAATATACTGGCGGATAGCGTAAGGACATGAATAATTGGCATAAAAATGTTATTTTTCAGAAAAAAGCTGGACATAGAATTAGGCTGGTTCTGAAGGCGACGATGTATAAAAAACACAGTCAATTGTTCCAATATTGGAGTACTTCTCGATTTACCCATAATCAATTTGCCATTACCTACTATAGTATATTTCTCACAAGGCTCTCTGTTTCTTATTTACCGGAATAATAAGGATGCCCAGGAATTAGTAATGGGTCGGTTTATGGAATTTGTACAGTTTATTCGATTATATAATTCGTACGGGTACGAACTTTACTATTAAGCAGTACTTGGTACGATCCATACTTTTAACGCATCTATATAATTTATACTAAAAAGTTGCATCCAGATGTAGAAAGGGATACAAATAAAGAGAGAAGGTACAATCATCTAGAACTGTACGAGCGTAATATACTAAGACGGCGGCCTTTTATGTATAGAAAATAGCAAATAAAATAAATAATGCGGCAGAATAGACGCTCACAGAAATACATACATATTCTCCTTATTTAAGTTTTTTTTTTCCTTTCTGAGAATGTCTTCTGATATTTTACAATTATTATTTCATCCTATAATATAGGTTAATGAGTTCGTATTTTACTAAATATATATTCTAACGCTACAGAGTAGAATACGTCGGTATAAAAAATAAATTTAAAATGAATACTTTAATTAGTAAAAATCAATTTTAAATCCGTGTATCTATATTATTAGTTTTAAATCATAAGTGTGCTCTTTCCCATGCCGATGGCATGCAGGGCGAGAATTTCTGATTGAAAACGTTGGCATCAAAAAAAATAACAAATAGCTGGTACCCCTATATTTTTCCTTCAGTAGTGGGAGGTGGTGTGCAAGACTGTTGCCAAAATGTCTCTCCTTGCGTTTGCATGTTTAATGGCCAGTTTTACACGATATCATCGCAAGGAAGTCTTGCACTCAATTATGATCCAAATTTTGTTTGATAAAGAAAACTTTAAGTGGAATGAAAGGGTTTATTTATAACAAGTTCGATAATGTTGAACCGTGTAAAATAAGACATAATAAGGATATTATAATTCAGGTAAAGTTACGTGATTCGCTTAATTAATACTATTAACGTTTTGCTAGATTCCACTTTTTGCAATATAAATTATTATAGAGAACGTGAATACGTTTAAAATTACCATTTTAAAAAATTCCCCGTGTTTTCTGAACGTTCTATCCTGCGTTATTCTATGCTTAAGAGACGGGTGAATCAGCAGACAACCTTGATGGTAATTACTTGGATTCGGTTCGTGCCTTAGATCCATATCAGACATTAAATAGAAAAGTACAACTTATCAATTTTTCCCCAAGTGATTGCAAACGTTTCAGGCGATGATACAATTCTAACCCCAAATTTTTGCTTGAACGTACAACGTATTTAGATTAGGATTAAAAATAATACGTTTATTTTTTTAGTAGATTTGGACGAGGAATACCTTCTAAAGGGACTTCCAGTGAAAATCAAACATGGTCAGGAATGATCAGGCATCTGATTAGGGCCTATGGTACATCGTGCTTCTAAATACTAAATAAAAAAACACAAAATCATGTATTGCTTGCTTCTTTTTTTTTGTGTATTTTTTTCTAGACGTTCACAATCATGTTTTTTTTTGCGATTATAGCAATCTGGTACGATCGATAAAAAAGTTTCAAACAAAAACTACATCTTGATGGCGTAGAATCCGATCTGCAATACAAATGGGGGTTTCCATTAAGCTTTCAAAGTTGTCCCCCTCCCACTTGGGGGGGGGGAGGGGTTCGAGTTCGGCACCATTAAGTGAGCCTCCTACATTCTAACAAATCTTATTAAGATCTATTTTTTTTGATCTGATGCAGTGTTTTAGAGATATTCTGTTTGTCTCAGGATAAAAAATCACCCTGTATTCCTAAAAATTCCCCACTGTTGAATATCAGTCTGTTTTATATCTTCCAGTTTTTTTTGTATTTTTTTTTTGTTCATTGTTGATATCTTAGCAGCTACATTTATATTCAAGAAAGTTCGATATATGTAAGAAGTGCCACACTTTAACTTCAGAAGAAAATCGCGACAAAAAGTTTACTAATATTTAACAAGGTTTAAGCGACATTTTTAAAGGACAAAAATCTGAGCATTTGCTTCACCTCGCGAAGCACACTGAGGAATCATTTAGGTAAAAATTCCATGAAAGGTCAGACATATAAAGTCGATTGTAGTGAATGTGATAAAATTTATATTGGACAACACGAGCGTGCGATCGGAAGTAGGCTTAGGGATCATATAGCAAGTTATCACTATGGGAGAGTTGACTCACCCAGCGTTACTCAACTATAAACAGTACCGCACATAAAATCAGTAAGTTAAAGTCAGTAAGTGGTGTAGTAAAAATTACATAGTGTGAAGAAAATGTAACATTGTTTCACATAAGACATTTTGATAATTTTACACATAGAAGTACGAAATATATGCTCAGTTGATAGCCTTCCATATAGATCATCTTTATAATTATCAACGGTTTACTAGAAAAAAAAGAATTTTAAACACTGTCCAATACTACACCACTTACCCAGCAAAATGGCAAGAGTGTAATCTTTCCGCATTTTATAATATTTAATAGCATTATCCTTCAGTTCGCCAAGAGTGTATACTAAACTGATGCCTGTTTAATAACGTTATGATATATTCACAGATATTCAAGTTATTACACGTTAGGAGATGCGAACTTTGTTTTGTAAAACTAGTATGAAGTTTAGTACATTATTATTATAACAAGAGGATGTCCGTATTTCAATTTTTAAAATTAAATATAAACAAACTACACACTTGCCCGGTTACACACTTACCTGACTTTACCTTATAGAAAATCTTACCAATTCGAAATGAACTGCAACAAAATTGTAGCTGTAAGTTGACTAAATTAGCAACCAATCTTCGTAAATATGTTTAGCTTAATATCCCTAACACTTTCCTTTAGCATTATTTTAATTTAATAACTAATTCATCAATTATAATTATTATACATTTTTATTGTAGACACGCGTACAATTATATATGGAGCTTGAAGAATTTGTTTTATAATATTTTTAAAATGATAAGGTAATTTAAGATTTCGAGTCTCTCAGTAACTAGCATTGGACTGCATATCTCATCTTTGTCTCCCATTAATTACTCACTATGTATATCGAATTTGGGGATCCTGTGCTTTACGCTGCACTATTTTTGCGTGCCTAGAACTAAACGCAGCTATCTATTGTTAATATTTACAAAAGTACTCCGAAAGGTTCCCTACCCACCACCTAAAACTTAGGGCCAACTGAGTTTAACATTTCGTTGACTCCCTTTGCATAAGAATTTGTTTTAAAAATTAAGATTTGGGATAGAATGGTGATAGAAATATTGAAAATAATACCTAAGGTACAAGGCGAAAATGGCTGGTCCCACATGGCCATCCACACACTTATATATAGGTCTGCTTCCCGAAAATCCGTGGAATGGTTGCAACGAATAGCGGCCGTTGTATTATTTCCGGATCTGCACAGCTGACCTCTTGTCCATTATGTCTGCAAAATATATCTTCGGATGCCGATGACAGAAGGGCGGGACAAGTACCTTGAGTGTAACAAAAAGGATGCATAAGTTGTAGACGCTTAAAGAATGACAATTAATTAATGGATCAGTGAAGAGGGCATGCCAATCCCAATAAATCTAACGATTTTCAAAACGCTGTCAAAAAATGCGATAAAAAGCAGAGATTCGAAACAGATTATGATAACGATTTCGGTTTCTTAACACAGTCATGAAGAACCGTAAATTTTTCTATAACGTTTACGATTCATGATATATAATATCCTCTTGTTTTTCAATGAAACAGTGAAACATGAAACTAAAGAGCTGATACCCAAAAAAACCTATATCCTAGTGTCTTCATATTTAACTCCATTCAATAGCATAAACTTAGGAACTCGGGAGTTTTTAGATGTATTTCAGTGTTTTTTTTTTTATTTTTTTAAGGGATTGTAATGCCTGAGCTTTCACTTGTCAGCAAGCTTGTGTACCACAATAATCATGTAACTTTTTGTTTTACATGTTTTTTTCTAGGTATTTAACATGGAGAAAACGATTTCGTAAATTTTATACTTTTTCGTGTAAGTTTAAGATGTTAATAAAATTCGAAAGGAAAATACCGGAAAAAAGCATGTACAATTTTATGTTTATTATCAAAATTACTTAAAAGTGTAAAAATTGACAATTTTTTTGAGTATTTAAATTTGGGTAGGAATTTGAGGATCTTTTTATTTATTTTTTTCTTGAATACGCCGCAATGCCGATTTGGTTATTAGGTTATTTAACTGTCACGCGTTCCGCAATATACAGTTCATATAAATATTACATACGAATTTTACAGTACAATTTTCGACAAAATATCCATCAGATGTGAAATTTTTACAACGATTGGTAGAAATTTTTACCTTATGAAGCCAAATTTACCGGTAAAATTGTAGGCAACTTTTTTTTACAGTGTAGCTGCTGTCCTAAAGGATACTGGTTCTGCATAATATTCGACAGTCTTATTGACTTTTTTGCCGCACAATGTTTCTTCCGGCATATCCTTTCTTCAATGAGAATACCATGGTGAGATATTATCTAATACTTTAGAACAACATATAACGAAAACTATTCAGGCTACTAATTATAATAATATAATAATAACAATTGAAGTAAAGACCAACAACAAAAGTGAAATAACAACTTTTTTTTTAATAATTAAACGTGGTAAAAGATTTCAGCTTCAGTGGGTTTTTGACAGTTTTCAGTTGAAGAAGCCTACTATCAAATTTACATATCTTTGGCATCAATTAAAACCACAATAACTTCTTTATTATTCATTTTTAAACAAATTGTATGAAACTTTTGCATCACAAATTAAAATATCTTTAATTTCTTTAACTATCTACAGGCTGTTCAATTAAAAAAAAATATAAATGTCAAATTTCTGGGAATGCGTGCATTCCATTTTTTTTTCGTATTTTACATATTAATCAACGTTAAAAACATTAATACCTTGCTAATTGAACCTACTTTCTAGAATCCATGAAAACAGAGTAGCAATGGCGTTCACTTAGTTTGAATCGCTTGGATATTCTATTTCGAGGTCATAATTAGGTTTTACACAATTAGACGTAGTTAGAGATGAAGTACTTCTAGTGGTGGGCACATTGGTATTTTTCACTATCGATAGTAGGACAACTATCGATAGTTAGATAGTGTGCCCCACTAGTACTCCTAATATTTAAGCTGTAGTAAATTAAGTTATATTGGACTCTCCATCCTCACAAAAAAGTATCCGAGCTCTTTCAAAACTATTTTATAGTGAATTTATAATTTTCTAATGGGATCGGCTCAATTCAACTGGAAGCGTTATGTTATGTTCACCTAACCTGGCCGCTTGCATTTCAGCCTATCTATTGGTGGTTGCCATCTCCCCAGCTTTACTGAATGGAAACGGGCGTTTCATGCCTATCAGCAGCGCATACCAAGCAGAATTCTCGTGTCCGCAGGACCCGAGGCTCTCGGTCTGTATGTCTCTCCCAAAACCAAATTGAATTCTACCGTAGTCAATATGCTGGCAGTTTACATCCGTTTTCCCCTTTTGAAAACTTTATATCCTTCGTCGAGTAGTCGTGCTTAATATTCGGATGTACCTCATTTGTTTCCAGCATCTCAAACTAAAGACACGGTAGTGAACAAGATGTCGTTACTTCCCGGTTCGTATAGATATCAGTTGTTATGCCTCTGAGGTAATATCGCCAAGGACTGGATTTTGAAAATATCGCCACTCTTTGCCTTGCCACAATTTGACCGATCTAAAAACAAGTTGTACGGGGTGCTTGTGTTACGGGATTTGCGTCACAAGAACGTGCAATATAAAATAAAATTATACAAAACTAGGACGATTTTGTGACAATATATAATTAAAAATGAGAAAAGTTTTGACTCGAAGCGATAACGTCATTTTCGCAGATTTTTTTGAAGCTATTTACTTGCCGGCGCCGTTGCAATACCAATTTTTTACACAATTTTCTTTTTTTTTTATTCTTTTAATTCTATAACAAGTTTATCACTAGCGCAGCTATCACTTTTTTCGAACGCTTGGCGCCGTAGCGGCAACGTGTGTCTATTTTATTATAAATTGTGCCACTGATCTTATGTCCAAATGTTGGGCAACACATTTTACATTGATCGTATTAAAGTACGACCAAAACGCACTGTCTATGGGGCTATTTAATACCAAAGCATTCTCTTTTTAAAATTCAGATTGCACACATTTTGCCCTAATGCTGCCAGTACGTTCTTGTGACACAGACATCGTCAGTTTTACTTACTGCTGTTTTATGTAGGTAGTACAAAAATTATCTCTGATATAGGAATCGATAAAAATAATAATGACTGGGAAGGTTTTCGATGCATGTTTCCATATTGCCAATATTGAACGTTAAACTCGCTTGGTCTTCACATGGAAGCACCTCGTCTTTTGTTGTACATCCCATCCCACTGCCTTGAAGAAGTGTGTATAGCTAACATAGGGCTGGGTATAGAAAATTTAGTTGATATGTACATACCTGGATCAAATAAGTCTCCATACCCTCGATAAGACTTTCAATTTATGCTTTTATATTAGTGTAATGTATATCGATCGAGAAGAAATATTGCAGAAGGTATTTGGGAAGTCACAGGTACATGATTTGTACAAAGGCAACATTTCTTTCTACTAATTAAAAATAAAAAAAAACATTTATAATCAACGATTCAATTCAATACAGAAAGTCTCCATACAGTCAGTTTATAGCAAACCATCACTTTTCCATCGATCTCAAACGTTAAATTTCGATTCGTCACTGAACACTCCCAAAATGACAAGTTTGTTGACATACATTTTTGCGAATTTCAAACAGAAGCATTTCATTCATTTATTCATTCATTCATTAAGTTAGGGTGGGCACCTAAAGGGTGCCGGGACTTGAGGCAGGTGCTCATTGTACCATCCCTATTAAGTCTCTTATTCTACTCGAGCAAGCTTGGTGTTCTATCCAGTATCTTGTCCCAGTGGAAACTGAGAACCTTCGAGGGCTCCAATAGATCTCCCCCGCAATATTTCTGCCTGAGTACCAATCAGTTCCTCACATGTGCAAGATTACATGTAAACTCGAAGCCGTCTTGTTCTTTTTACCGAGTAAAGCGGTTTTTTCCTAAGAACTCTCCCGTGAAAACGCGCTTTCGCATATATTTTTTACCGTTTCAGTACTACTTGTAGCCATATTCATCTTCTAACATTTTTGCCAGAAGAGGCGCACTTATTTTCGGATTTTCTCCATTTTTTGCGGGCCTACCTGAACGTGGTCTATTTTCACACGTTTGTAACTCTTTGTATCTATTAGTATATACTGTGTGTGGCATTGAGATTCATTTTGGTTTTTTGCTATGTTTCCTAATGACTGCCCTGATGTTGTCTTAACTAACAATTAATTTCGAATTGATTGTGGATACCTCTATCTTAATACAATAAAAACGCACCGCACGGTGTAGTGGCGCGTCAGAGTACATATCAGTCAACTGTATCCGCTACACACACAATAGCGACCTTATTTGATGTAGCGTTGTGTTTTTGGCGAATTGTTTACGTTTCCTAACCGTTGCGAACAGTTCTTATTCTTGAACGAGCATTGTTCAATATTTAATTAAATACATTTCCCAGGCCGACAGTGCGCCGAGAAGAGGGTGCATTATGCTAATTTGCGAGTCACAGCAATATGCCTTACCGGTGTGTGAGGGTGACATTCGGACAACACTCTCAGTAGCTCGGTTTTTCCAGCACCTCCAAGGGCTTCAAGACGTGTAGTGGTGATTATTATTTTTCTAGACATTATAAAGTTGGAAATGGATAAAATTTTAAAATATAAACCCCGAGTTTATATGGGAACCATGTGTTTTTTAGACATGTATGGAATTTTTGTGTTTGAATTATATTTATTATGAATTTTTTATTCCGTATTGTAGAGTAAATGTTGCTTTGTGCAAATCATGTACCTGTGGACTTCCTAATACTTCTGCATTTTTTTTTCTCGTATATATATGCATAACTAAGCTAAAAGTTTAAATTTGCAAATCTTATCGATGTATGGAGACTTATTTGATCCAATGTACAACAATGATAATATTGGTTTCACCGGCTATTGTGTTATAAACCGCACTGATCTTTTTTATTCGACGATGACATCTGATAGCATTTTGTATTTTGATAACTCCAAGCGATAGATGTAGCGTTCTAAACTTTGTGTTTTTTGACGGATAAAGGCTTAAGTTATTTTTTTTTCTTTTATATATGAACACCGTTAATTGGGTGTGCCAACAGGAGCCCTTAAACTATTCTCTAGATCCGGGTTTTTGGTTGGGGTGACTAACCAGAACTTTATACTTTACTTGAGTTTTTTACTATATCTACCTTAAAGTAGACTAAGGTTTTATATTTACTTACAACTGCTTCATTACCTCGCTGCAATCCTTTCGTCATATAGTAGACCAGTCTATACAAGCTGGTGTTTATCGTTCAAAAAAAATCAATTCACATCTGCTCCAAATTTACAGCATATTGTTCGAATTTAGCCACTCCGAATTATGCCCTCTAATCTGTGAACAAGCTTATTTGTAATTTCGTCAATGGTATACTGGTTGTGAGAGAACTCAATTTTTGTGGTATGTTACACTCAGCGACAACTTTTAATTGTGGACCTACAGGTAAAATAGGCCTACTATTAGCGTGGTGTAGACATCTATGATTAACCGGCCGCTTCGAATGTGTAAACACAGATGTGCTATGTTTTTTTAGAAGTTAAGCTGGATTATTATGTGCGGAAGTTGGGTGCACTTTATGTTTTGTTATCTTTGCGTAGAAATAGTATTTGATGTTTGAATATTCCATACTGTATCTTATTAAATATTTAAAAGGTATTTTCATTTTACAGTTGACTACTTACTAGGACTAGACCAAAGGCAGTTAATTATACAATATAGCAATTCACTGGGTTACTACTTTTTTCATTTTACACGTATGCAAATAATAATGAACTATCAAAAGGATCGCATGAAATATTTAGGTAACAGTTATACTGATCCAGTTTAAAGCATATTCCGTTATGTATCTTCTTTAATCTAATCGATGTTGACGATTTCATATCAATTTCTAATTCGTTCGGCTTCCTCCTTTGAATTTAAATAATGCGAAAGATTATAGCGAGGCTGCATTCAAAACCCGATTTTTATATTAGAATTAGAACGAAAAGTTCTTCGCTCGTCAGAAATTTTATTGGTTTATGTATTGGTGTGTTTTTTAATATTAAATAACAAGCTAAAATAATATTTCGATTTATAATTCCTAGTCCAAAGATTTACCTCAAAGTCTCACAATATTTTCAGAAGAAATACAAAATTTGATTTAGTTGTAAATCGAAGACAAGTGATGGTATAATATAAAATGCAGATTTAAAATTAATAATAACGATATTTATATACAGTGACTGTATAATATTGCAACAACGGATTTTTATTATTAAAACATACTAACTTTTTGGATAGTTGTCATGTTGAAATCCAAAATCTATTTTGACCACGTCCCGTGACCACTGTATGACGGTAATTTGAAAATATGCTGTGATCTCCAAAAGTGGGTTAGATGACATGATATCGAACAAAAGTTATTTAAAAATTTGTTTTAAATTCAATCTGACGGTATGCAAATTTTTGTAAAGTAACTAAACGTCCTAAACGACGACGTCATCACGAAGGCAAACTTCGACCTCGCCTCTAAGATGTTCACTCCAATGTGAATGGAAACGTAACGAAAGTAATTGGGTTGAGCTGTTTATGTTACAAAACAAAAGTATTATTAATTTCAATAAAGATGTTTGCTAAGTAGTTTAGAATGCAAATGTTGTGAACTTATTCATTTTATTATTACTATATACAATCCTTGCAACAATTATAGTCCGAAAACGTACTTTTCGCCTGTTAATTATGCAAAAATGATTTCAATTAGTATCAACCCAGACTTAGAAATATACTGCGGTTTGAGCTGCTAAAAACGAAAAAATGGAATATGTATCAATTAAACATATTTTGAATTGTGATTTCATTTTTTTTTTTTAATTCTTCACACAATTTTCACACCTCAGAATGAATTCCAAGCACTTTTCAAATAACTTTTTGGCTTTCATGTCATCTAATCTCACTTTTAGAAGTTCCTATATATTTTTTAATTTACCTATGTTGGTCACGTGACGTATGTCAAAATATTTTTGGGGTACCCAACATGTACACTTATTCCCCAAAAAATTTGGAATATTTTATAATAAAAAAATCCCTATGTTGCAATCATTTCTGCCGGTTTGACATTAATATATTGTTCTATTTTCATTATGTTATATCGAAAACCGACGCCGGGCGTTTTTAAATAAATTGAAAACCATCTTTATGATCAATTAGATTATAAAAAACACAAACATATTTAGTAAGCTGTAGGTGTGAAAGAAACAGATTCTGTTCGTATACAATTTATATTAGGTAAGTACGAAAATTCGAATTGTGGCTAAAGGGTAATCGACAGGCATAGGTATGCTCCTTTGATGATTTATTTGTCTCTATTTTATAATTCATGTTTTTATTTTCTTATTGCCTTTTTCCTACATTTAAAGCAGATTTACTACAAAAAAACAGTGTGGTTAAAAAGGTGTCGGATATTTTACCCAATTATATACTGGTGGAATAAAAAAAAGTCTTACAATTATCAACATGGGCCGCAATTCACTGTTTTTACTATAGTCGATTGATATTGTTTAGTAGGATAAAATTTTCAAAGAATTCTGATCGCAATGTAAATTAACAAATGTTATTTCAAGTAAAACTAAAGAAATTGTCTACATGCCACCGTTCTTTTCTAAGACGCTTACCCTTCTTATGAAGATCGAGCAATCTTCGAAAATTCTGGAGTCTCCGATTTTCTCCAACAATTTACGATTCGTGGCGAGTTCTTCCAAATGTTTCAGATCGTGCGTACACTAATCGTTTTAGATGCCCCAAATAGAAGTCTAAGTTTCCAGTTAGGGGACCTAGGAGCCATGCGTTGGTCCACCCGTCCTATCCATCTCTCGTTGTCATTTGATTTTAAGAAATTTCTAACTAGAAGGAAATTTAGGAGCTCCATCGTGCATAACCCATATTTAATCTGTAAAAAGTGGCACGTCATCCAATAAACGGGTAATTCATTTTTAAAATTCAGTATACTTGTCCGTTGAAACGTTAGGAGAATACTTGGACAATTGACACAGTCTCCAAAATAGCAGCAAATTTAGCGAAAACGTTTTGTGATGCGTTCAACAACAGCAGGGATTTTCATGCCCAGACGTGATTGTTATTGAAAATTGAATTTCGTTCTTGTAAACCAGCCTCGTACTTAATAAAATCTGAGTCGCCAAATTAGGAGTTTCTGCCAGCTTTCAATAACAAGCCAAAAAACCTACGTTCATCATATCGAGAGGAGCAAGACTTGCACCGTTGAGTGTGGTAAGATAGAGCTGTGTTTCGCCAGAATTCTCTCAAATGAAGGATGATGACGTTCAGTTCTCGGGCAATTTTCGGGTTGTCTGGGTTGTCTTTACCCGTTCAAATATCTAATTCTATTCGGGGAAGAAATTATCGTTTCTTCCAAAACGCCATTATTTAAATGAACCAGTTTCGGACAGCCGGAATGAAGCTTGAGAAAATCTATCACTCGGTAACAATCCA